>DWQW01005378.1:0-17935 GCA_018249695.1 Heliconius erato demophoon
CGTTCCCCACTTTCTGCCGAATTCTGGAGGCATTGCGTGTTGAGTGGCAGAACTCAACGCCGCGCTTAACCTCGACACCAGAGCGAAGAAATAGAAATATAAATTTAAGTAAATATTTCATCTCCTCTAGTGTCTATAATATATAAAGTTTAGAAACATTTTATATTTATTATTTTTTTTGTTCAGAGGGAACCCTAGTATTAGGCATTTCGTTTTATTTATTTTTTATTTCTTTATTTGTACACCACTTATATAAAAATACAATTTAAAAAAACACATTTTGAGTGGTACACCTAAAATCACGAGAAAATGATCATAATTCAATACCTCGATACAACCTTCACGACAACAGGCGCTGTGCTACACACTGTGCGCCAGGGCCTGAATTAACCAAGCATAAAAAACAGTCAAGTGTGAGTCGGATTCTCCCACCGACAGCTCCGTATCAATTTAAGGATTGTAGGCCAACGGGAAGTACAATTAATAAAAATTTAGCAAATATAAGTACATTTATGCTTATAAATGTAGGCATAATAAATAGTTTTTGATTACGCGGCGAATTTCATAGAAAATGCAATATAAACTGTGTATTAATTAATGCTCGTGTCTTTTGATTGCGTTGAATTAGAAGATTCGTTTTTCTTTAAATGTTTTTTCTGTCTTTACTTTTATAATCAATCAGCTTAAACCTCGTGAGCTGTGATTGCAGGGTAAACTGCCTGTAATTTTCTGCTATCCTAGTGTAATCAAAAGCAGAACACGTGTCTCTCTCTATCTATCCCTTGGGAAATATTAACATTTATTTTGTATACATGTACATCCCTACTAGCTTTAACTACGAACGATACGATATGACTTCGAGTATGTGTTTATATTGTGGGTTTGATTTGTGAGTTGTTATAAATTAATTTCATTTCCTCGCTCTGGTAAAAAGACAAAACGCAATTAATTAATTAATATCCACAAGTTAACAAGTAATGTCTTGAAAATCATGGGAAATAGAGTGTCTTGGAATAGTGTCTTAATACAAGTTTCCTTCTATTTACTCTGCTGAATACAACGTGTTACGCTGTAGGAAGAATAGTTATATATATCGTTTGTTTATAATAATAGATTATATAACCCTGCCCCCATGTGCGACTGAAAACATCCTCTACAGATTTATGGTATCTTAGTATTTCAGCCTGGAACACGTGACTCAGCCTTTTCCTTGTTGGCCGATATGGCTGGCAGATTTGTTTAGTGAGGCGGTCGTGCGTGGTGCGATGACTGACACAAGCGTGTTACTGTCAACACGATGTTTGGGCTAGATTCCCACTTGTGGGAATGAAATATTCCATATTTTTATTTTCTTACTTCTGGTATCGACGCAAAGAGTGGCGTTAAATTTATTCAATTAGTTTAGTTTATAGCCACTCACCCAAACCGCAATACCTAAAGAATTCCGCACAGTGGGAAACAGAAGTTTGTTAATGGAAACGAGATCCCCAGGTCCTCTCTGCAGGATACAGCGTGAAGCTAAAGAAAATAATAATTTAGAATTATTATTTCAATTTACCTTTTTACGCTTTTTAATTTAATTTTTGGGGTTCCGTCTCGCAAAAGGAAAAAAACGGAAACCTTTATTCAAGATCATTTATTTCGAGATAGCGTGGAGACATCAATCTGAAATTAATAACAAATGTTTCAAGTCTACGGTTCATTAAAGTACAGAAAAAATAAGCTAAAATAAAATTTTAAAAAATTGCCTCGACTAATAACACTACTACTTTGTCTTAAGCAAAGTGTTTATAGCCCCTTAAACTTTATTCGGGAATTTTAGTGCCATAGACAGATACACAGACAAACATATAGAAAGGCAATTATAACATTCTTCTTTTTCCGTCGGTTCGGTTAAAAATAAGTCCATACGCCGGTAAAATTAAGTTTTTTTAAGTTGTATTTCCTGTTAACCTACAATTCTGAAATTGGTCCTCACTCACACTTGGCAAGTTTTTTCATTTAAAAGCACTGTATTCACAAATATTTATTGAAAATATGTTTTTATGAATAACATGTGTCCTTGTTCCACGCATGGTGAAAATCAGCTATCTCTTTTTGCCGCAATACGTTTGCCTGTTTTCAGTGGGTGGTTCATATGTCTAGCAAGCAACAAGTGGTTTTCCAAAAGACCTCTTGTTAAATTCTGATCTTCTAGTACAGCGAACTGAAAAACACGTGCTTTCTTCGAATAACATTTGCAAGTACAATTCAAATAGGGTTGGTTGGTTGATTAGTCTCTTCAGTCGCTAAGGAAGTACTAGAGAAAAACAACTAGCGGTATCGATTTTTTATCAATTGTTTAAACCTTAAGTCGCGCTTCGTTCTGCATAGTAAGGTAGGCAAAAGAACCTAGTGTCAACTCACTTAACTCTCCGCTTTCCGTCCAAAAACGAGACACTGCGCGCTGGGTGGCAAAACTTAACGCCCACACTATTAATATATATATATTTTTTTAATTTTCCTTCATTATCCTCAGTCACGTGTCTACACCGTCATAGTACCAGGATTGCATATCTTATGAAAAGCTCGATACTCGGTGAAAACAGAAGGAGAGCTTTCGGAAATGCAGTTTTCCTTGTTTGTCGCAGTATTTGTAATATATTGTCCCTCATATGCTTTTATGGAAACAAATGATTTTAAGCCTTGTGACGTTGTAAGAATGCTAAATTTTGAATGGCAAGGTCAGGAGTGCATACTAATATGGTGTTGGGTCTTATCAGAAAGATCTCCTTATGTAAAACTTTAATTATTAAGATGGGCAATATTACTATACTTTTTATGCCTTTTTCTGCTTGCGGGTCCCCTGATGAAGTCTTCACCACCACCCACGACCCTGTGTAAAATCAAAGATGCTACAGGTGCGTTGCCGGCCTTTAAGGTAGTACGATTCCTATATTGATATTTTAAAAATACAAGGAGTGTCTCAATTTTCTACGTGTTGCTTCTCTTTTTCTCGGAAACACATCAAATTAAAATATGTTTAAAACTAGAGGGCGCGCGCGGCTTCGCCCGCTTATTAGGAGTGAATTCTAAAAAAACCACGAAACACGTGTTCAATAAAATATTTTTAACAGTCTAAATTTTAATTTTTATAAAAATCGGTGGCAATTTAAAGATTTTTCCATATAAACTTTCAATCCCTTATTTGAACCCTTAGGGGGTGAATTCTTAAAAACCATGAAACACGTGTTCAATGAAATATTTTTAAGAATCTGAATTTCAAATTTATTAAAAATCGGTACAGATTATTTTTTTTTTCCATACAAACTTTCAACCCCTATTTGATCCCTTTAGGGTTAAAATTTTTCAAATTCCCTTCTTAGTGGATGTCCAGAATATGAAAATAAACTTCTGCCCAAATTTTACGTTTCTACCATCAGCGGTTACGGCTCTGCGTACGTCTTACCTCAGTCAGTCAGCACAAGTCCTTTTATATATATAGATATTATGGAAAATGTGACGGTTGTGGGTTCGATTTAGAGTTGGAGGGATGATTTTTTTTAAATTTTCAGTTCAATATTTCATCCCACTAAGGGGAATTACAAAAGGTTCCCTCTGACTATCCACATATGTGCAGTATACAGCGTGAAACTTGAAAAAAACATTAAATAAGTAAAAAGCAAATCTACGGTGCGACGCCTTATTTTTTTTTCAAATTTAATTTTAGTGTTGTTGGATATGAGTAAAAGTCTTTTCACGGTTAACACTGAGGATATTCAACACCGCTTGAAATGTTAACATAGTAATGACACAAATGACAAAACAAACTCACACTGATAATATATACATATACATATATATATATATATATATATATATATATATATATATATATATATATATATATATATATATATATATATATATATAAAAATATATATATATATATATACATATATATATATATATATATATATATATATATATATATATATATATATATATATATATATATATATATATAAAAAGACATGTTCCGAGATATTTATTTGTGTAATCTGGACATCCACTAAGAAGGGATTTTGAAAAATTTTAATTTGAAAGATTTTTATAAAATTTGAAATTCAGAATTCACCCCTTAAGGGTTCAAATAAAGGGTTGAAAGTTTTTATGGAAAAATCTTTAAATCGCCACCGATTTTTATAAAAAAATAAATTCAGACTGTTAAAAATATTTTATTGAACACGTGTTTCGTGGTTTTGTTTAGAATTCACCCCTAAAGGTGCAAATAAGCGGGCGAAGCTGCGAACTAGTTTATCATATTTCTTTTATAAAGTTCTTATTTATTTTTTCCTCTCTCATATCTGTATTTTTCTATTTTATAACAACCTATAAATAATAGACTCTAATCTTTACATCTTTATAAGAAAGCTGATAATCAAACGATAAAGTTCAGTGTCACATAGCAACATGTTGCATCGTTTATACTCATATCCTTCTTATATCATATGATGTCCTAGTAGAAGTGTTGAAATTTCAACGTGACCGAGCAGTACAGAATTTCCTTTTTACCTTACCACCTAACCTACCTTTTAAACTCAGCTTCTTTTTATTTTTTTAAATTTTTCTTTTTATTTGCCCTTATCGGGATAATCATCGTGAATTTAAACTGTGTCCTTGGCAATTGAGACGAGGTATATCTATCTTCCTGCCTCTCTTACGACTGACTAACAATTGTTTTATTATAAATCTTTTTTGGTAGTCTTTTTTTCTATTTTTGATTTGTCAGTCATCTCTCGACACGCTAGAACCACCTGAGCACGAGAATATAAAAATTTAGTATCATCGTATTCAGTATTTTCTATTGGGTAGGTAATTTTTAATAATTTTGTAGTGTTGAAATTTTGTCATCTGTTTTTTTTTATATTAAATTTCTTCTTTTCGCAGCAACTATTTAATTAACATTGTATTAAAAAATATAGTAAAATAAATTTAAAAATTCAATGTGCATCATATGAAGAGTGTTGGTATACACTTCTGATATTCTGGTACAGTCACAAGCAAAACACGTGTTTCATTCAGATCCCTAGGGATATTTTTGTGCTGCTAGCCTAGAAATATCCATATTATATTTATATATTTATTTATCTTCTATAAGGGAGAGCGCGCATTGGTGACTTTTGTCAGGGTGACAATAAATTCTTTGTCACTGTCATGTCACCATGCTTTTCGCGACCGCGCGCACTTGCGGTGACAGTGACGAAATTTTTTACATTTGATAAAATGCGCGCACCTTCATTAAGGTATAGCGCGGTATATATTGGTGACTTTTGTCACCGTGACTGTTGCGTCACTGTCACCGTGTACATTACCCTAAATGAAGGTGCGCGCATTTGGATACGTGACAGTTGGGTGACTTTTTGTCCGCGGGGGATGGCGACACGCCCGTGACGCAACTGTCACCGCGTCCATAGGTTTGTATGCCCGTGCGCGCATTAGAGACTAAATGTCACCTCCACCTTGCGGTTTCCATACTAGTCGTCTTCCGCATAAACAAGAAACAGCAGCGTGTTGCATTGCAGCTCCGAATTTTAATTTCAAGAATGGCGTCAAGTTTTGCGTTGGTGATGACACCAAGGCAAAACGTGTGTTTTCATGAAGATGAAATAGACAACGACATACTGATTGACGAAATTGAGTTGAGGCCATAGCTCTATGACAAATCCCTAAACGATTATTCTTTCGACGTTTGCTTTTTTTCTATTTCTTAATATTATATAAGTGCACAGACAACCATCTCTTCGAGATCCATATTATCAAATGTAAAAAATTTCGTCACTGTCACCGCAAGTGCGCGCAGTCGCGAAAAGCATGGTGATATGACAGTGACAAAGAATTTAATTTTACGGAAAGTGGTGAAAGAAAGTGTCTTAATAACGAACGGAGTGTCTTAATGCTAGATTCACTCTGCAATGCTGTATGCGGGATAGAACATAAAGCTAAAAAAATTTTTTGTCTCCGTAGTCAAGTACAATTTAGTACTGTGGCTACATATTGTGAAAACAGTTTACGCGCCGCCCTCCCATGTATACCTGAAAAAACATCACCTCCATATTTATGTTATCTTAGTATTTCAGCTATGGAACACGTGACTCACTTTTCCCTTGGGGCTGCTATCTATGGCAGTCAAAGCCAAAGCCAACTTAACCAACCTAATTTCTGCATATATTTCTTACATAATATCACCGTTAGGTAGTATAGAAAAATATTTTAGGTAGTATAGAAAAATATTTTATATAAAGTGCATTCATTCATTAAAAGAAAGATAATAAGCGTTTCCTGGATTCACCGTACGGTACGGGCTGTGCTCATCGTTTTCAAGAATGAAGAGTTATTTATAAGCAAGCCTTGGACTTGCGCCCCAAGTGTAGGCTTAAAGGCCTTCAATATCCGAGCTCCTCTCCCAACTTAACTAAATTCCTAATAGGTTTCGAAAATTAAGGTATCTGTAAAAAATGTCAGTTACCTGAGGAAGACTTAGGTGAAGCAAGCTTACATAGATAGACCCGTAAGTTCGTTTGATCATTTATTAATATCTATATGTGTACATAATTATATGTTATTATCTGGAAATCGAAGCTGCAGTCGCCTCATTAACAACCACGCACTATTTACTGCGCCACAACGGCCCCAATGACATTTTATTTATGCTGTAATCTCTAAACTTGGTATGAAAGAGATGTAACCTTGCCTAAAAGCACCCGTTGAAACGCCCAATAGTTAGACCCCGCATATAAAGCTCAGCAACAAGTGGTTATAAAAACCATCTCTTATAAATTTCTGGTATCTTGGTATATTTAACAGAAAACATGTGACTTGCTTGAGCTTAGCCGACGAACTAACTGTTTTTTTAACTGACTTGAAGAAAGAAGAAGTATAATAAATAATAATAAGTAAGTAAATAAATAAGTGAAATAAATATAATAAGTTAAAAATTAAATAAATCACGCTTCACGCTGTATCCTGCACACTGCAGCGTAGGCAGAGGGAACTTAGTGTCAAGACACTTCGTTTCCACTTTCTGCCGAATTTTAGATAGAAATAGAAATTTAAATAAATATTTCATTTCCTCGAGTGGCGATCGAATCCACGTGCCCCTGCGCCACGACTGGCCTCAATAACAAGTAATGCCAGCTACACACTAGACTAAGAGGTCGCGGGATTTTTCGTGACGATCACGGATACGGCTAGATTGAATTTTATGAATTGTAGAGCAGTCCCCTCCCCCCTCTCCCCCTCATTTGAATGGTTTCGGTCTGCTAGCTCTCAGTGGTTGCAACTCCGAGTTTATAGAGCTTAGAAGAGGCATCATTGTTGCGAAAAAAATGACTATCAGGGAAATAAGTTGGTCAGTTTTGGTGCATATTCAAAGTATGGTGTCGCTTCATATGAAATAAATTGGTCTGCCAACTCTCAGTGGTTGCATTTTGTACGTGTGTAGCAGACATAATAATAAATTTCAGTTGTAACATTTGTAATATAGAGGATGTAACGTGATCGACGGATCAACGGTTGTTTATAGGTAGAGGATCTCAGTACCTATTCATTTTACCCCCATGTATGTTCAGCAATTTCCAGTGGTTCAGCAGATATTAGTAAATTTGTCGGAAAAAAGTCGGATTCTTAAAGAAAATCGGCAAATATAGCCCGACCATTAGGTCAGCGCTCGTGTTTTTGTTTTTTTTTTCATATAGCTCAATATGCTTTTTGTATCATATAATAGTTTAAAACTATCGGTTTAATATATAAATATTAAACCGATAGTGATTTTTCCCAGAAGTAATTGTTGGAATTACTAGTATATATGCATATGGATATCTTTGAAAGTTTCATAGGCATAGCTCAATATTTATTAACTTTCATATGCTGTAGAAAATTATTTCACAAGTAATTTTTTCTAAGTAAATTATTAAATCTGTTCGGCTTTTAGCGGCTATAAATATAGGTTTTTTTTAAATATTAAGTAAATATCATTTTCACTTTAAGTCGCTATACAATGACAAAATACACATATGTATTTAGTTATCTAAACCTATTATGAAATATAGGGAAGACTTGCCTGGAAGCTTAAAAGCACACGTTGTAACACTCAATAGGTAGACCACGCCTATTGAGCACAGCAACAAGTGGTTTTGAAAATCGTCTCTTACAGGTTTCTGGTATCTTGGTATATTCAACAGAAAACACGTGACTTGAGCTTATCCAACCGGCTTATCCGGTTTACCTACCGATTTCAAAAAAAAATTTTTAGAAATATTTTTTTTAAACTATTATATATAATATATTTATTGTTAGCGATTTCTGTGTGCGAGTGGTATGGATACCCACCACTATCATTCCCATTCTTATGAAACAAGCAATCAGCCGTGTACTTAAAATACCTATCGACGACCGCAAGCGTAAGTTCGAGTCCCGAAGGGAACTCTCTCACTTCCTGAGGTAAAGAGTACCCTCTTCCCTTCCCTTTGCAAGTCGGTTGTAGATCGAAAAAGTTTTAGGGTAGTTTTGAATTAAATTTAAAACCATTGCCTTAACATTTTACTTTTATTCACTGTACAATGAACGCAACAGGCATATTTTAATTTATAATCCAAACCCAGTATGAAAGAGAGGCAAAGCTTGCCTAAAAGCTTTAAAGCACACTTTGTAACGTTCAATACTATTGACCCCGCCTTTTGAGCTCAGCAACAAGTGCTTTTGAAAAACATCTCCTATAGGTTTCTGGTACCCTAGCATAATTAGAACGAAACACGTGACTTGAGCTTAATCGATTTTTTTTATGCTTAAATTAAAATAATTACTGTTTGTATGTATGTTTTGTTTTTTGTAGTGTTTTAAGATAAAATGAAGATGCTATCGTGGTGTATGCCATGAAAATGTCTGACACGTTGGTTATGGGTTCAATACTCCCTAGGTCGAAAGTTTGTATGGATTTTTATTTAAATCGACGCCGATTTTTATAAAATTTGAAATTCAGACTCTTAAAAATATTTCATTGAATACGTGTTTCATGGTTTTTTAGAATTCACCCTCTAAGAGTTCAAATAAAGGATTGAAAGTTTATATGGAAAAATCTTTAAATCGCCACCGATTTTTATAAAAATTTTAATTCAGACTTAAAAATGTTTTATTAAACACGTGTTTCGTGGTTTTTTTAGAATTCACCCCTAAGGGTGTAAATAAGCGGGCGAAGCCGCGCCCGCCCGCTTGTGTGTATATATAAAATATGTCAATAAAAACAATTTAAGCTCCGCTCTCCACTATGTCTTCTTGAACTACCCCTACGTATTTATGGTATCTTAGTATCTCAGCTATGGAACACGTGACTCAGCTCAGCTCCTTAGGGCTGCTATTAATTAGCATTCTCAATACATACACACCTACCTACATACACATACCAACCAACCTTCTTTACTAAGAATAATTGTTTTAATTTATTTCTATACGGCTTTTTAATTTTTTAAATTATATTATTGATTTTAAAATTATATTTATATATAAATAATATGTAAATTATGTAATGTATAAGTAAATTAATTAAGAATAATAATTACATTCGAGTTTAAAATTTCCAATTAAAATATTTAAACATACAATGAGAAATAAAAATAAAATTCAAACAAGAAAGCCAAGAACTACCTGCTACGAAATTAAAAATATTATGTATGAGTGTGTTCTACTATTTAATAACTTGCCAAATAGTAAAAAGATGTGTTCAACAATACAAGAATTTAAGATAAATCTCAAATTATATGAATACTATGCTTAATTAATATTTTTTTTATAATATTTTTTTTGTTACATTCGACCACTGGAAGTTGTTTATTTAAGGGAATAAAAAAATCAACACTCCAAGAAAATGGCAAAGTTTAATTACACATTTTATAACGTGTTTCATTTGCAATTTTTTAAAAGCTTTATTTATATGCTCGCTCTATATAACATCAAGTGGTTGTAGTATACGGCCACCTCCTGCGGCCCTATGAGGTCCTGGTGCATAAAGCAATTCCGCACGTGTCTTGAGCAATACGTAGCTGCTTTTTTTTTAACAATTTTTTTTCTTTAGCCGTCCGTCTTGCATGATGCACCCTTCCTTGGTAGGGGAGATCTTACGTGTTCGCTTTACTTATATGGTAAGATTTAAGATTAGAATTCCGTACCTCAAAAAAAAAAATGAGTCCTCATAGGATAAAACTTGTTGTCCGTCTATCAAGCACATTCATCTCAAGATCGCGTAGAAGTATCACACTGAAATTAATATCAAACGTTCAGGTCTACGGTACCTTAAAGCACAAAAGAAATGTGATTCTAAGTTATCGCATTCAATAGATGATATAAGGACATGTTCTGAGCGTGAAATTATATAAATTCTTTGAACCTACAACTATTACTTTTGAAAAAAGAGATACGGAGTAGATTACAATGACAGTGGGCGAGGCGAAAGAGGTTTGCAGGGACCGTAGCGTTTGGCGCTCCGTTCTCTCTGACTACCCCACTAGGGATACAGCGTGAGACTAGATAGATAGATAGATAGATATATAGATAGATAGATAGTAGATTACAAGAAAGGGATATATAATCGGTTGTCTCTTTCAGATTCATTCATGTTTCATGAACGGGTAAGCTTTGGAGCTTAAATTAGATCTCCCTAGCAACAAGTCGTTTTTCTGTTTAGTTGTAGCACCTAACACCTTATGGTAGCCTGGTACGTACAGTTGGGAAACACGTGGCTGTAGGAGGTATATGAAAAAATCTATGGAATGTGTTTTTGCTTTGCTTGATAAAAAAAGTAAAGTTTTTATAATTAAAAAATATGCTTGTTAGCTTTATATTTTTTAATTTCTTTATATTTTTTTCTCGTGAGTCTTTTTCTTAACTATGAGGTTAAGAGTATTATAGAAAAAGCTTTAAGAGATGGATTGAGCACAATCGTCTCAGGGGAAAGCCAAGAGTGCCACTGTAAACACGAAAAGTTTTGGGTTTCATTCCCACTCGCAGAAATTAAATATGTAATATTTTCAATCATTCCTCGCTCTGGTAATAAGGCAAAGCGCGGCGTTGAGTTCCACCACTCAACTTGCAATGACTCGAGAATACGACGGAAAGTGGGGAAAGTAAGAAAGTGTCTTAATAGAAATGGATTTTCTAAACACTAGGTTTTCAGGTTCCCTCTGCCTACTCTGATATATGCGCGAGATACAGATTAAAGCTAAAAAGTTAAAACTAACTTTTTTTATTTCAATTCCTTATAAAAGACTACATACAAGTAGTGATAAATAGCTCTAGCTCTGATATGATACCCTGATACATGCAACGGTATTGCACGTGACTTGTCAAATATCCTTCTTCCAATATACACATACATCATATATTCAGTTTTATTGAACATGAAATTTTATGAAAGAAAGCTTGTATCGTGCAAGAAAATATATTTAGTTTTTTAAATTATCTGTTTTTTTCCTGTTTTTTTTATAAACGGCTTGCTGCTGCTGCTTTAATTTTTTTATTCAATCTTCAGTAATTTATATTAGGGGGAGAGGGGGGCACATTGATATACGGGATTGGTTTTTTTTATGTGAGATTTTGCCCAATATTCTTCTATTTACTACTGTATGTGTTTTATATATTAATAATTTAAGTTTTAGTACGAATTTTATATCGCTTTAATTTTATTTTACATTCTATTCCTATAACGCATGCAGTATGTTGGTTCACTGTGAAGCAAATGACCACGGGTACATTAGTACACATTTTTGATATATACAAAGGAAACTAACTTCAAAAAATATGTTCACCTATAGAAATGGTGTGAACATGTAAACGGAAAACGGAAAGAACTAATTAATAGCCGTAAAGTAGGAACTTTATCTATATCCGCAGGAGTGGATTCTGCGGTAACAGAGGTACTGAACGGGAACTTATCAATAAGAAGAGCAGCTGATAAGATAAGATAAGATAAGTTAAAACCTGCAACTTTGCAACATATGTTCGAAAACAAAAAGGTCAACCAAACCGACAGCTATGGCATCCGACTCGTCAAATTGTTTTGATGAAATAGAATTTCAGGAATTATTCGATTCTGAAATTTCCAACGTGGAATTTTACAATGATAATGATAATTTTGATACTTCTGTACAGCGTTTCGTATAGGTACTTCATTATTTTTAACATTTTTGTTGATTGATTTATGAGTTTATTGTAAAATTGTATTTCTTTCTAATTAACAATGGAGAAAATTTATACTGTCACTACGGATTATATACGAAGCATGGTTCAAAGTAATTATCATATTATTAAGCATATCTCTATTTTTTAAAGTTGTCTCACTATATATAACCTTTTTTATAATAATAAAATTAATTTTAAATAATACATTATTTGCGAAGGTGTTTTAATAAACATGATATTCATTCTTATCCAAATAAATAAATTATTTATCACAGCCAAATAAAAAAAATACTCTTAACAGCATTTAATTTCAACTAATCTGTAAAAAGTTAGCATAGTTTTAAAATAACTTTGCTAGAAAATAATAGGAAGAGGGAGAGCGGTAATAAAAAAGTGTGTAGCGCGACGGTTGTGAGTTCGATCCCCACTTGAAGGAATGTATGATTTTTTCTTAATGCCTCCAAAAATTCGTCGCAAGGTGGGGAACGGAGTGTCTTAACACCAGGTTCCCTCTGCCTACCCAGCTGTATGCGGGACTTCTTTATCTTAAGCTAATCGAGCGTTGAACGATCTCAATGTTTGGCTCTAGAAAATTTGCAAACTTTCGCGAATCGTGAACGGGAACTAAGTGCCGAACGTTCTCAACGTGCCTCACAAAAATGCCGAACATCTCAGATACATACCCACAAGAATTTCTTAATTCTGCAAATCCGAGTGGCCTTCCCCTACATTCCCTTAATTAAAACCAGACTTCAAGTAAAATTTCTTCGTAATAATGTGATAGTTCTCATAGTTTTAACTGGGCCAATGATTACATATACATTTTAAAAATATACAATTTCCTATTAAGGCATTCTTTGCGAATAAAATTAATAAACCACACATTAATAAACAATTAATAAAGCATTTAAGCACGTAAGAAAAGATTTATGCCAATTTGTTTCTCACATGGACAACTATATGTTGCGTTATCAAGATCTGGTTGGTAAGAAAACCAGTCAATTCTCTATTAAAAGAAAAATATCAAGCGCAATAGTTAATTAGGATTAACAGTCAGGACTTATTCTTTAACTTATTAAATCTCCAAAACAAAAAAATTAAAAATTTAGAAAAGGCCACGATTGTTTTTTGTATCAGAATTGTGAAATGAAAGTGATCCCTGAATGGAGATTGAATCCAAATCTACAGCGCCACTTCGCCCATAAAAGCTCATTGTGAAAAGAGATAGAAATAATAAGTTGTCCCTTTCAGTTTTAGTCATGTTTCATATATGGCCGCAAGCTTTAAAGCTTTTATTTGTTCCCATAGCAACAAGTGGTTTATATTTTAGTTCTACTGCCTAACACTTTATGATAGCCTGGTACGTACAGTTCAGAAACACGTGACTGAGCTTTTTAAGCTTTTTTAATAAAAAAATACGGACGAGATGTATGTATGTATGTCGTTTGTTCTCTTGTAACTTTTGGTTGTTTGCGGATTCGATCTCCATTCGTGGGAATTATTATATTTATTTTAATTTTTTTGTTCTGGTAGACAAAGCGCGGCGTTGAGTGAGTCTCGCCTCTGCAGATGCTCTGCGAATCTTCAATGTTTGAAAATTGGGCGGAATGTGCGGAACGGAGTGTCTTAACCCTATGTTCTCTAGGCCTACCCTATATGGATGGATAAAGATGAATAAAAAAATATTTGAGTTTATCATGGTGCAAGGGCACAAGCGTACGACTGACGCATGAAAAATGAAATATTTAATGTTTTCATTTCTTCGCTCTGGTAACGGGGCAAAGCGCGGCGTTGAGTTCTGCCACTGACCACACAATGCCTTGAGAATTCGGTAAAAAGTGGAGAACAGAAGTATCGTAATGGGAAACAGAGCACCTTAACAATAAATTTATTAGGTCTTTTCTGCCTACCCAGCTATGTGTGGAATACAGCATGGAAAATAATGAATATTTTTATTATAATTATGTTTGTTAAGTGAAACGTGAAATTGTGAAGTGGTGGTGGTAAACAGTGATATTCGTAAACCATGAAATAACACGTAGTTTTTACTTTTTTTTTACTTTAGTTAGTAAAACTTTTTTGAATTTCAAATAAATTACCACCGGTTCGCGACAGTGACGGCTTCGTGGTCATACTTTATTTCTAATGTTTCATACAATTTTCGAGATATATTCGTGGAGTGGTGTAATTAATCTCTGGCTGGGATTTGAACCCACAATCACTACGTTTACAGTCGGACACTGTGCCATTAACGCACTTTAAGAGCTTATTGTGAAAAAGAGACATATATAATAGGCTGTCCCTTTTAGTTTCATTCATGGTTTATGAATAAGTGTCAAAGCTTAAGTTTGATCTCCCTACCAACAAGTAGCTTGCTAGGTTAGTTTTAACACCTAACCCCTTATGGATAACCTGGTACGTGCAGTTGGAAAACACGTGACTGGGGTTTTGAGGGAATGTAATAAAAAATGTATGGAGTATGTGTTTGTTTGTTTGCTTGTCTTTTTTCGCCTAAATTAAAAAAAAATAATTAAATCTTGAATTTGCATATGTGCTAATAAAACACTATTCAGATTGATTTAATATGTCTATGTCATATAAATAAATTTAATGCTTAGAAGCTCTAAATTAATTCATTAACAATAATTATCTATTAGGTTTCTCTGTATCCTACATAGCAGCGTACTCATGGAGTGTTAAGACACTCACGAATCGGAGTAGACTCTAAGAAATTAATTATTTTAATTTTCTCGATTATTGTTGTTACTCCATCGAACCCACAACCCTCGCGCTTACAAGCCATTGTTGTGTCACGACGGTCCCAAGAAGCATTTATTAGCATTTCAAAAATCTTAGATTTGTGAGAAACTTTGAAATAAAAAACGAAAAAGATGCTTTTGCAGATCCATGCTTCATCCTTAAAAGTATGGTACGCAGAGAAGACGTGTCAGCAGTAAGTAGTACAGTAGTGTCAAGACACTTAGTCCCGCGTCTTTCCGAATTCAAAACATTATATATTGGTGGTGAAATTTAACTATTAGTTTTGCCAGAAAAGGCAAATAGAAATAATTTATTTCCAAGAGTGAAACGGAAACAAACCTACAGCCGTCGCGTTTTTGCACTCAGACGTTGTCTTCAATTTACATCTCTTACTAGCTTTTACTTGCGGCTTCGCCCGAGTGGTCAAATGAAAAAAAAAGTCCTGTTTGACAACACATTCTGAATGTCCGAGGTAATGTGACAGGTACAGTGATTTAGTGTAGCATACCCTTCTTCGATAAGTGTATTATCCACCACAAAAATAAATGCAATTCAAATTGCATTCCTGAGATTAGTGCGTTCAACCAAATAAACATTTTTTTGTAATGTTAGTATAAATAAATATTCTCAAGCATAGTTACAGGACAAAAACAGTGCGTAAAAATTCAAAATGGTTGTATAATATTGATTCACAGGGTAGTATACCGCCCCTGCCTTGCAGCCTTATGCAACAGGTGGTTTCGAAAACCATCTCTTACAGTTTTATTACATCCTAGTATACGTATCGAGAATACATGTGACTTGGTTAGTTAACTAACGTATGAAGTACTAAAAAAAACCTAATACAAGTAAGTACGATCGATTGATCGATCGTACGCTCTGAAGAAGTAAGGTTTTCTGAACTTTTGCGCATTGCACTTTTGCACTCGGAGAGAAAACAATCAAAAAATAAGAAAATTACTGAGGCCAGCCAGCCATGGCACAGGGGTACAATCGTGTGACTGTAAACACGACAGGTTGTGGGTTGGATTCCCAGTCGAGGAAATAAAATATTTTATATTTTTATTTCTTCGCTCTGGTGTTGAGTGTGGCGTTGAGTTCTTCCACTCAACACGCAATGCCCCCAGAGTTCGGCGGTAAATGGAGAGCGGAGTGTCTTAACAGTTGGCTCCCTCTGCCTACTTTGCCTGCCTTGATGGTTAAATGGCGCAGTTAAACGGCGTTAGACTGCAAACACTATTGTTTCCTATGGTACTGTTTAGGATTCCATATCTTTTAAGGAAAAAATGAACCCTTATAAGATCACTTCATTGTCCGTCTGTCTGTCTGTCTGTCCAGAGCCTTAATCTCAGAAACGTTTAGAGATATCGAGTTGAAATTCAAACCATATACACAGATCTACGGCCTCATGATTTCCTGAAAAAATTAAATTTCTACGTTTACTTAAAAAATGGCCATTTATATTGCTAAGACGCATATTATGACACTATAAAGGGAACCAAAATTAGGCCCTGTTAGGGTATTTCCAGTTGATCGAGTACTATGAAATTTGACAACTAGCATCTACCATTTCACAGTACTGGTTCAGGTTGTGAAGACTATACGATTGTGGTTAAATCCTAAAAAATAATAGCCTTAAAAGGGAGCAAATTTTGGTATTAAAGCCACTAGATCAAGTGAGGTATCAGATGAAAGGGCTCTGGCTAAGCTAAGCTTGAATTTCAGAAAAAGCTCGAGACCCTCATTCAATTTTTGTACGGTGAACCGGGAAACCCTCGGTGGGCAAGCTCGACGACTCGCGCTTGTTTATTTTCAGTTCGCTTAGAGCGTGTGCTTATTATTATTAGATTATTGATTTTTAGGTTTATGCCGTATCCCGTACATAACTGGGAGACAGAGGGAACCCGGTAATCTAGTGTGAAACACGCCGTTTCCGTTGAGACACTTCCTTTCCCGACTTTCCACTGAATTCTGGAGGCGTTGCGTGTGGAATGGCTGTTATTAAAGCGAGGCGTTATAAACATTTCACTTCCTTGAATGGTAACCGAACCTATAACCTTCGTTTACGTTTACAGTTACGCTCTTGTGTCCCTGCACCACGACTAGGTAAAAGTTAGTAGTTGTATATAAAAGTGAATTAACAACCACGACACCCTATGTCTACAATTTGTTTACATATGGCTACTACAATAGTAGTTTTGGCCCCACCTCATCGTAACTTCAACAAGTGTTTCCCAAAATTACCTCCTAACGTTCGCTAGGACCCTAGTAATCATTATAAACTTCCACGTGATGTGTATGGTAGGCACCATGCTAATTTAAAAAAAGATAAGAAAGCTATTTTAATGGATCTGTTTGGTAAAGTATAGACTAGATTTTAAATGAAAAAAAAGATACAAAAGCTGAAAAAAAAAATAAAAAGTATGTATGTACAGGATTTTTTTTTATTTAACATATTTTTCATATTATCTCTGAAGCTATAAGAGAAAACAGATTGAAAAGAAGAAAGAACGTGGCGTTGAGTTGCGCCAATCAACACGCTTGCCGAATGCAGCGGAAAGTGGATAGCGAAGTGTCTTAATGGAAACGGACTGTCTTAACACTGAGTTCCCAGGTTCTCTCTGCTTGCAGAGAAAAATTATGTCATCTTTTTAGCCTGTTGCCGTCCACGGCTAAATTTGTCATGTCGTATAAATACATATTTAAAAAAAAACAGTTTTACGCTTTTTCCCTCGTAGCAGGGTAGACAGAAGGAACGTAGTTTTTTTTTTTTTTTATGGAAAAGACAAGGCAAACGAGCGTTCGGGTCACCTGATGGTAAGTGATCACCGCCGCTCAGACCCCGTGCAACACCAGAGGAGCTGCAGGTGCGTTGCCTGCCTGTAAGGTGGTTTGGGCTCCGGAGCCCGGCATTACCTGATGCGAAACGCAGTGGCATAAAGCCACTACTTCACGCCGGTTTTAA
>DWQW01005379.1:0-17933 GCA_018249695.1 Heliconius erato demophoon
GTGTGGCGCGGGGTGCTGGCCGTGGTGGTGGCGGTGAGGGTGCGGGGGGTTGGGGACTCCCACCTGCCGCCGCGCGGTACACACTACGTTAGTACTGCCACCCACTTGTATACTAGCAATGTTACTTATATTATATACAAACTTGTGTATTGTGTAACATTACTAATATAACAACTTTAAGACTATGTTTTTTATTAAATGACTTTGTTTAGTGATTCTCTATGTAATAAGTTGTAGTAATGGTGTGTGGTTATTTATTATATTAAAATTAAAAATATTTAACATATAACAATTACAATTATTTTCTTTATATTTTAAATAACCACAAAACAAAATCTACATTAAAATGTATCCTAATAATAATTAAATGTAATGATAAAAGTGAGAATTGTTCATGAAATTAACTGAGAATAACGCCCAAGAGATGGTGATAATGAATATGTAGCTTATGTAAAATAAAAGATGTATATGTGTTTAACATTCAAAGTGAAATCTATATTTGACTTTTAATATACTTTTTGAATTTCTTACGAACCCTGAGATGAGAATTTTATAGTTTTATAGAATAGATATTACATTTTATTGTTTAATGTTAAAGTTACGACTGATAGTTAGGTATATGTTTAGCATTCCATGCAGTGGTCCCGGGGAGTTTGTTCTACGTTTGCAGTGTTTTTGAGTGCAAGGTTTCCATTCCACATACAATATTATTAACATTTATAACTACTTGAATTTAATATACAGGTACAAAACTGCTTTTAATATAATATATAACGATAATTAAATATTATTTATTTAATTGCACATCATAAATGAATTTAATTAATTATAATTTCGGGATCTCATAGTAGATCAGAAACTATTAATAGAATTTTCTAAATTATATAGTTTCGTTAGTAAAACTGAAATTATTTCATTTATTTTATTCATTGGAAAACAATTTTTTTAGGCTATGGTTAAAAAAACGGTTGAATATTTTATATTATAGATGACAAATGAACAATGTTAAATAAGAATAATATTCCAATGAATAAATGGATGCAGTATGATAAGATTTTTCGAAACATTTAACTAAAGACTATGCATGACAAGTATCGTGACAAATAATGACTATAGTAGATTTTTTTTATAATCTGGCAAAGATTTATATAATTTTTTTTACCAAAATAATTAAATCAGATTCTAACAATAATTTATATATAATTTAAAAAAAATGTGTTTTATTCTTTGCCAGATTATAAGAATGTTCATGCAATATTATATGATCACATAATGAAGAAATGAATGATTTATTAATTTCAACATATTGTGAATGGTTTCTTATTTAGTACCTTTTTTTGTTAATAAAAATCAATGAACACAGATATTATATTGATTAAGACACAGTATCACCGAGTGCAAAGTAACATTTAAAGCCATCTTTATTTACATTTTTATTAAATGGTTAGTATTAATCTGTTACTTTTTATATGCTGAAGCAAATTTTCTATTGAGATGTTCATGGATTATTTCGAATTAATAGTATTGATAATCTCTTTACTTGTTATATTTTTTATAGAGGAGATTTATGTATAAAAAACGCACAAATGGGTTTTTGTACATTGTTAAAATTTAAAGCTAGTATCGAAAAATAAATTTAACTTTTTATTATAGCATTTTCATTCCTATAGGCAACTCCAAATACTTGCGTTATATGATTACATTATTAGAATGGCAACACATTATATATGTTAAGTGCAATCGAGTCGTAGCCGCCCTCAAGTTACTTTCTCAAATTTCGCGCATTAGTCACTAATGAAAAAGTACAAAAAGAAACTAAAATCCGAAATCTACAGCTAGCTTCAGGGCGGTTACGACTTCGTCAACTTTATGTATATGTATTAATAAATATGTATAAGTTTAATAAACTGTGATTACTCACGATATCTGGCGCAGGCCCAACGTCTATGTTAGTGTAGTCGTCTTCTTCGTCATCCTCGTCGTAGCCGCTGTATTGATCGTCGTTCTCTTCGTCGTACATGTCGTACATGCCGGACCCTTCATCGAGAGGTGACTGAAATATTGTAAAAATAGAAAAATAAAAAATATGTATCATATAAAATAATATAAAAAATATTTTAATTGAATACTTGTAATTTTACTATTGTGATTTAATGAGAATGGAAAATGTTGGCAAGAATATAGTATAAAAATTCTTTAAAATAGGTATATAACTTTTTTATTTTAAATTTTACGACATTAGCTAACACGCATCCAAATTTTATTTTCATACTTAATATTTATTTTATTGCCAGTGTAAAGCCCACCCAGCTCACTTATAGGTATTTATAGGAAAAGATTGTCAATTGTGAACTTTGCATTAATTAAATTTAGTTATAATACATTAGAACTAGATGGTTCTCTGAATGATTTATAGCAAAATTAGAATAGATTGATTGGCAACACATAAAAAACACCGTAATAGGGATTTTTGTTCAAAATGTGTTACATATGCATAAGGGGCCTACTTACTGGACAAAGATATATAATAATATATAAATATTAAACCTAAATATAATAATATGTTAATTCATGCGAGATTTTGAATTTAACAGTTAATTATAACTGTGGGTAACAACTGTACTTTTTAAAGGTATATTTTAGCTGTAAGTTGTAGTCCAGCAGGGTAGGTAGAAGGAAGTGTTGAGTGGCGTTCGTCTCATTACAAGAGATAATTAATTTCGTCGAGTGGGACTGGAAGTCGAACCTGAAAGCTGGTGCTTCTGCGCCATTACCTCACTGACTTCAAAGGTTCTTACCTAATTTATATTTATTCCGCAATTATTGACTAAAAATTGTTGACACTCTGTAGAAGAGTGTGTAAGTAAAAGCTATGCATACGTATTTAGTAACTCGCTTACGTAATATATTGTATGTTGACTATTTACCTGTCTTTTAAGTCGTGGCAAAGGCTTTATGCCAACCAGCCGCCAGCCAAGTACTGGCAAACGTAGTACTTGGTGAAGTGTGCCATCACGGGACTGTTCCCTTAGACCTGCTACAAGGACCTTGTGTCGCGACCAGAGTTTTTCGCCGCATCCCACCTATATTAACAAAAATACTTTAATATAACAGTCCATTTCTAATAAGATTGACATTGATAAATTTAGTGTAATAATTTAAAGAATTTAGTGGGGTAAGCACAGAAATTAATAAGTTTAATCTATTGTAGAGAGAGAGAGAGAGAGAGAGAGAGAGAGGGAGAGAGAGAGAGAGAGAGAGAGATATGTCATATTCGGTGGCGGATGTCAACCACAAGTTTTACCTTACCACCAAGTCTTATCTTACTAGAACAGATTATGGAAATAAAATAATAAATAAATATGAAGCATTTCAAGTGAGCATACAATCTACTTCCATCGCTTGTACAGTCTGATTCTTTTACTTTTACTGACTTAAACAGATTAAATGAATATCAATGATGATGATAGAATGTTCAGTTCAGTTCCTTGGCCGTTTTTTCCGTTTCGAGCGTGTCAGTTGTTAGTATCTTTAATACCTAACGTAAGTACCTTATTTTTTTTAGCTTCACGCGTATTGAGAACTCAACACCGCGCTTTGCCCTCGACACAAGAGCGAAGAAATGGGAATATAAATTTAAGTAAATATTTCACCTCCTCGAGTGGGGATCGAACCCACAACCGGTCGGCTTTATAGTCGGTTTTACAGTGACACTTTGTGCCCCTGCGCCACGACCCATCCCATAATTATAGCGTTTAACGCCAAAATAAACTAAGTAGTACTCACGTTTAAATAAATAGCGGTAGTCGCCTCAGACTTCCTTCGTTTCGTTGTGCCCACACCGGTCATAAGAACTGTGTGAGATTGAGCAGATTCAGCCTTGTATGGCTCCATCCAAAATTCATCCTAAAAAAAATGTACATACTATGTAATGTTTATTAATAATTAAATTTGTGCAATGCCTATTTTATCTAACCTTCTTTTATTGTTTTTTATCAAAATATGCTCTTGTCTAATTTTTTTAAAAATTCAATATAATTACCAATATCGTATACAGGATAACGCTGTATCCTGTATTGGGGCCGTTCAAGTATTACGTAAGCAGTTTTTTTTGCAATTATTGACCCCCCCTCCCCTATGTCATCAAAAATAAGCAATCCTCTTACAAATATTTCATTGAAAACGTCAAAAATAAGCAAACTCTAGACACCCCCTCCCCCTTACAGTGCTTACGTAATACTTGAACGGCCCCATATAGCAGAGTAGGCAGAGGAAACGTTGTGTTAAGACACTTCGCATTCCCATGTTTCGCCGAATTTTCAAAGCATTGCGTGTTGAGTGGCGGAGCTTAACGTCGCGGTTTTTGCCTTGTTGCCAGAGCGAGGAAATGAAAATATTAATAAATAATAATTCATTCCCCCGAGTGGGATCGAATCCACAACTATCGCGTTTCCACACTTGTGCCACAGCGCCACGGCGACCACAATTACTAATAATATATTGTTCAAATACTAATATAATTATTTCTCACGATACAATGGCGTTTCCTTATTAATTTTTCATTAATTAGAACATTCCATAACTATAATTTCTTTGCTTTGCAAAGTTTACTATATCATGACCTAATTAAATGTAAAAAGAAATTACAATAAGCACTTATAACAAACTCGATATCGACGATCGTATGGAAACCTCGCTGATGTAACGAGTGGAGGCATGCGACCTCCTCGGTCCTCACGCAAGGTAGTAGGTACGTCGAGTTACTTGGAGAGAAGTAGGTAAGTCGGGTGTAATTAATGGGACGTTAGTAGTTTTTCATTGCGTGATTAGCTTTATACGTAAAGAAATAAAATATTAAGCTCAAATACTTTTAAGGAAAGCGTATAAAAAATGTAATGTACGGGATTTGAACCCGCGTCTCTCGGATCCCGGTTGGTCGGTTTGGTTTGGATGGTTTTAGTGTGGTTTTCCAGAGTACGTTTGCGTTTTCTAAATAAATAGTTTTCTTTTCCAAGTATGTAAAGTACCCTTTAAAACGTTAGACCACGGTTTCCAAAATGAATGTTGAACCTAGCTAAATAAAATTTAAGTCTGGTTCCGTTCCCTCTGTTAACCCCGCTAGGGATACAACGAGAAGCTAAGTTAAGTTAAATCACTGCGTTCTTCACATTCCGCTTAAAGCCGTAGTCATTGCGGTTGAGAAAGCGTATTTAATTAGTTCCGGGTACAACTTGCAATTCAAATAAATTCACAATATTATACTTTAAAATGTATATTGTCAGTGGAACATTTGTACCACGGCAGTTTTAATAAAAAAAAAAAAATCAGCTTCACGCTGTATCCCGCACACAACAGGGTAGGCAGAGGGAACCTAGTGTTAAGACACTCCGTTCCCCACTTTCTGCCGAATTCTGGAGGCATTGCGTGTTGAGTGGCAGAACTCAACGCCGCGCTTAGCTTCGACACCAGAGCGAAAAAATGGAAATATAAATTTAAGCAAATATTTCATCTCCTCGAGAGGGGATCGAACCCACAACCAGTCGGTTTTACAGTCACACTCTATGCCGCTGCGCCACGACTGGCCTCATTCTCATTGCTTTTCTTATTTTTTGTTTTGTAACAGCAAAAGTGAGTGATATATAACTTTATTTTCTATTTTCTGTATATTTTGAGAAATGGAGAGATGGATAGGACACCATAATGCCATATTTGTCCAGCAAAACCGGGGCAACATCTATATTATAAATAACATTTCCAGTCACGTTCTCAAGTAGGACTTGTGAGTTGAGCACGTTAAACAAACAAATGGTTGACCAAGTTTGATTTATGTTTGAAGAAAACTTTAATGATATTATAGTGTTATTTGTCACATAGTTTATTTGGTAAAGAATATTTCTATTTTTTTTAGCTTCACGCTATATATCGCGGATACCAGGATAGGCAGAGGGAATCTTGTGTTAAAACACTCTGATCCCTATTTTTCGCCGAATTCTGAGCGGCGTAACTCAACCTCGCGCTTTGCCTCGATCCTTGTACGAGATATGAAAATTTAAAATATTTCATTCGAGTGGTAATCGAACTCACAACCATTTACAGTCACCTTTGCGCCACAACTGACATCTTGACAGAGAAGAATATATTCATAATTTATACAGATATACAAAAAAATATTTTGTTATTAAAAAAACCAGATGTTAAATCTAAATTATCCACATACAAAGTATGTTTTTTTCAAAACTGTAATTATACATATTCTGAAACATCAAAGCGTAGTTTAACATTAAAGTCACTAATACCATCAACCTTTGTACGCGGAGATTACTTTAAAAATCTAGTCACGAGCGGCCATATCCTTTTAAAATTATACACTCAGGTTTAATCAACGCAAATACATTCTCATTCATTAAAATGAAGAGAGAAAATGCTTTTATAGCTGTCGTGTTTTACTTTAGATGGATGATCCGCTGTTTTACTACTTGCCTTTTAAAAACAAAACACGTAATATATAGAACAAAGCAGGAGATTACGTTTTTGTTAATGTATTTTGTTTTAGTTTCACGCTGTAGGTATACCGCACACAGCTGGGTAGTCAAAAGGAACCTAATGTTAAGACACTCCGTATAGTACCTATTGCGTGTTGAGAGGCGGATCTCAACGCCGGGCTTTCGCCTTGGTGCCAGAGCGAAGATATTAAAATAGTAATAAATAATAATTGAGTCCCTCGAGTGAGGATCGAACCCAGAACCGTCGCTGCACAGTCACACTCTGGCGCCCTTGCACCACGACGGCCTCGGAATGTTCTCGTTTCACTATTTCTAAATTTATAAAAGAAAATTCATTTTCACGCTACCGAAGCACGACAGTGGGTCGAACAGGAAGCGCACTCCCGTCCGTGTTTTATAGCTTAATAAAACGTTGAAAATATTCAAATATAGAAAATGGTTATGAGTTATTGGAATCCGATATAGCCGGAATTTACTGTTTAAAATTCTATTCTAAATATACGAGAAGTATAAGAATGTTTGGTTGCGAAGTGTGTTAAGATTTTTGGGTTAACTGGTTCAAGTCCTGCTGTGGACAGAAAAGAAGTTATCCATACATAATTTTAATATATATATTCTTTTCTTGTAATTCCTGATTACCATGCAGATATTTGAGATGAAAGTTGTCAAATGTTAAAGTATTTCTTATATTTTTTGCAGTTTATGTTAGAAGAATGTCGATGTACCAGCTTATAAAGCCACAACATAAACATTTATATCTTAAAATAGGTATATTTCCTCGCATTTTATTGGTTTAAACGTTTTAAATTCAAAGGGCGTTGTGCATATACTTAATTAAGGTCCGTAACTCAAAAGGTAAATGCGGAACCCTTAAAGGGTAACTTTGTTGCCGATCTGCCTATTTACTAAAACCATTTATCTCGAGATCTCGTGTAGATATCAAGCTAAATTAATACTAAATATTCTATGGTCACTTGAAGCAGGAAAAATAAACTTCTTAAGTCACCTCAATCAAAAGATACCAGCATTTATGCACCGATTTTCCTTCATTTTGTATGCAATTCGCCGCACGATCAAAATCTATAAGGTACTTTCCATGGATCAACAGCTATAAAATTTGGCTCTACGTGAGATATCTTATATGCTAATCAGCTTCACGCTGTATCCCGCACACAGCAGGGTAGGTAGAGGGAACCTAGTGTTAAGACACTCCATTTACCATTTTCCGGCGAATTCTGGAGGTTTGCGTGTTGAGTGGCGGAACTCAACACCACGTTTTGCCTCGACACCAGAGCCAAGAAAATCGTGAAATTGGTATAAAAGCTTCGGTAGACGATTTCAACTCGCACTTAACCGTTTTTTTTTAATGTAATAAAATCGAACTTACCCCATCTAACGCCATAAAACTAGCGAGCTCCATCAGCGCTCGTGTTCTCGACCGCGGCGAGATCTTGTGGAAGTTGCCATCAATGAGTATCACCAGAACCAGTCTATTTTCGTTGTTCACACACGTTCCGTATTTGGATTGTGGCTTCTCATCTGCACTTTTTACCTGTTAGCAATGTGCAACCGTTGTCCTTTTAGAATGAATATGCTAATATGTAAAAATAAAACTAAAATGATAAGTGCCTACTATTTTTATTATTTATAAATGCGATATATTAGTTTAATTTAAATAAATGAATATATATTTAAGATTTTAATTAATATTTTAAAAATTCATAAAAGTACGATTAATAATATTTCAAACAGATCATAGCTTAAAGCCCGGTTTCCGCTGTGAGCGGAGCGGACTCATTAAGGACTTCGTTGAACTCGCAAAAGTAAACTTAAACTTACTTTACTTAACTTAAACGTAAATTTTAGGCAAAAAAGATCAAGCCAGCAGAAACAGTTGAAATGAACTCACTAAGTTCTAAGGAGCGGAGCGGAGCAATTAGAAAATACAAAACTGTTTGTTGGTGGAAATGTAAGCCTATATGATTTAAGTTGTATGTAAGTGGAGTCCGTTCCACCTAAGCATCACCGGTTACCCGCTCATTTCTCTTTCGCAGTGGAAACCGGGCTTAATAGTGACATCATTGCAGCAAAGGACAAATTAGGTCAAATAATGCTTATTCCGTTTAGAAGTTGACAAGCTGCGCATTATTTAGTTGAGATAAGTTGACCACACGGTTACGAGTACTCCTACTATAATATCTCAAATAGTTAAATCAGCTTCACCTAGTATGAAGACACTCCGTTCTTCATTTTTCCACCGAAATCTGAAGGCATTGAGTGCTGAGTGGCGGGACTCAATGTCGTGCTTTGCCTCGACATCAGAGCAAAAAATTTATGAAAATATGAATTAAAATAATTTTATTTTCTCGGGTGGGGATCGAATCTATAACCAGTTGTGTTTACAGTCACACACATGCGCCCCTACGCAACAACTAGCCACATCTCAAATAGTTGATTGTATGAATCAACTATCTCCTAAATTAAAATAAATACTCTGGAAACTAAAGACTTTGGAGAGGCTTACAACAAGAAATATTCAACTTACCTCTATAGTAAATGAGTCGGTGGCGGTCAGACCATGTGTACGACCGTGTGCGACTACAGTGAAGGCATGGGAACCCAAATCTTGCTTTTGAGGTACACCGCTTATTAGTCCGTGCTTCGTGTCCACGGCCAGCCAGTTCGGTAAGTGACGACCGTCTTCTTTCTTAACCTATATAGCATAAGGGTTCTAATAAAACATGTAATTCTAAAAAGTACTATAATGTACAATTATAATAAAAATATTATGTTTAGAGTATTGATGGGAGAAAAGTTTGTTCAACAAAAGTATAATATAGCTGATGGTTTTGATTTGATATGTTGGTAGGTGTTGAATAACTCAAAAACTCCAAAATCTAGGCGTGAGATACTAAAATCCTAGTCACGAATATACCTAATTTAATGTGATATTTAAACTACTGAACGAATACGAAAGGATACACTCAATGTATATTTACTTTTAAATTCTCAAGAAGTAACCTATGAACGCTACAATTCTGTAAGGTTGAATCAAAACTCGATTTGTGAGACGAACCAAATGTATATAGAATGTACCTTATATGCTAAAACCTCCCCAGAGAAAGCCTCTTTAGGGATTTCCATTCTAAATAGATGTCCTACGTAGGCCGATGTGTCCGGAACACCCCATAACCTTCTTAGGCCATTTTTTGCTATCTCCGAATGGTTCGCTGTTAATTCAACCTGCAAAATTCAAAAGAAATTCATTTCAAAGGCCCTCTTCGCAGAAATAAAGCGAGACTGAATAAAAGACAATTGAAATTCGGTACATTATTTCGTCTTATTATATGCAAAATTTTATTTTTTATTTGTTTTTATGACAATGGTGATATTATCATTTGTGACATTGTTTGCATGTTTTGAAACACACTGTATACTGTACTGAGAAGTGAGAGGGACTGACCTGGAACTCCTCGTTGTTGTCGAATGCGAAGTCGTCGTCGTGCCTGCTGAGCGCGAGAGGACATAGCAATAGTACCGCGCACGCTACAAAACGCGCGTACTCCATCTCGATGGCGATAAACAAAGCGACTTTACAGGTCGCGACGCTCTCATAAAATCATAGTGATCATCTGTTAACAAAAGAAATACCGTAATACAGTCAAAGCTCATATATATTTTTTTAGGTCATGCTGTATCCTGCATACAGCAGGGTAGGCAGAGGGAACCTAGTGTTAAGACACTCCATTTCCCATTTTCCACCGAATTCGATTTAGTGAAAATTTAGTGTTGGGTGATGAAATTCAACGCCGTGCTTTGCATCGACACATCGCGAAGAAACTAAAATGTTAAATATTTCATTTCCTCGGATGGAAATCGAATCCACAACCTATTGCGATTACAGTCACATATTCTGCCTAAATCCATATATAAAATATAAAAAATCGTATGAAGGCTTGTTAACTTA
Source organism: Heliconius erato demophoon (assembly GCA_018249695.1). NCBI lineage: Eukaryota > Metazoa > Arthropoda > Insecta > Lepidoptera > Nymphalidae > Heliconius > Heliconius erato. The sequence continues at coordinate 10,471 of DWQW01005379.1, forward strand.
GACATCGAACCATTTGTCCAAAGTAAGCAATATAATTAAATTTATGGTGAAGTCTACCAATGGTTTAATAATAAATAAGACAGTCGAAGAGTGGGGGAGTGGGGGGAGTGCGAGCGGAAACGAGTGAGATACTGTTACACGGCGATAGGCGCGTGGTGGCGCATAATGATCTCACACAAACAGAATAGTCTTTTGTAAGAACCGATCTTCCTTTAGATTTAGCATGCTGTTTCGAATGAGGTAATTTAATTAGTTAGGTATTTCTAAGGTTTAGTTTATTTATTTAAGTAATTTAAATAATATACAATTTGTAGTAAAGATAGCTGTTGAGCAGCGCGGCGTTGAGTTCCGCCACTCAACAATGGCGATGCCTTTAGAATTCGGTGGAAAAGGGAATTGACTTATAGGGACATAGTGTCTTTACATTACGTTTGAGTTGCTTAGTCAACATCTTTATCAAATTTTAAATTTATATTAAATTATATTTAAGGCGATCTCGACGACGACGGAAGAAAAAATATTTTTTTTTAATATGATACATTGACAATAAAATTATGTTGAAATATTTTTTTATATACAGGTGTTTTTTTTTAATTTAATTTGATATCCATTACATTTGTTTTTGTTTAATACTAAAAGTACTTATGTATTTTATATTTAGCTAAAACTAATATTATCGTTGTAACCTTACGTCTAAATACATTGTAGGTTAATTTTAAAGTATTGTAAAATATGTTTTTAGTGTCACGCTGTATACCACACACAGCATGGTAAGTAGAGGGAACCTAGTGTTATGATTCCGTTCCCCACTTTCAGGAGGCATTGCGGGTTGAACTCATCGCTGCATTTTGCGTCGACAGATCGAAGAAATGAAAATATTAAATATTCAATTTCCTCGAGTGAGCATCGAACCCACAACTTGTCGCGTTCACAGTTACACTTTGCACCCCTGCGCCACGACTGGCATCCAAATGTTTAGAATATTATGTCGATTATCCATTTTATTAGAACATTTACTGTAACGGATGTAGACTCGTTGATTCAATTGCTATTAGCGTTCCATCTTTCGGAGGAGCCTTTTATATATTACGTACGTACTTGATCTATCTTATCTTGTTACAAAGATAACGTAATAGGGACTCCTGTAATTTTAAATTATAGACTAAAAGTATCAAGTAGGTTAAAAGTAGAGATGCGCCGAATATTCGGTTTTTATTCGGTATATATATATGTCATCTTTTTCATTATCGTTGTGCCGTATTCGGCCAATGTCGAAATTGGCCGAATTATTCGGTTATGGTGCCGAATACATTCGGTTCGATTATTTTTATTTAATTATTGTTTTAAATTAAATGAGTCTCACTTAATGCTATGTCTATCTCTTTCGCATGAGTGGAGCGATGCCAAACTGGACACGCATATTCACCCGCAGAGAACGATGATATATATATATACCGAATACCAAAAGAATATTCGGCGCATCACTAGTTAAAAGCAAAATAAGTTAAACCAAAAATAAATCAGCTTCACACTGTATCCCGCACATGAGTAGGCCGAGGGAACCTACTGTTGAAACACTCCGTTCCCCATTTTCCGCAGAAATCTGGGGGCATTGCGTGTTGAGTAGCGGAGTTCAACGCCGCGCTTTTTACCCTCGACACCAGAGCGAAGAAATGGCAATATACATTTAAATAATATACTTCATCTCTTCGAGTGGGGATCAAACCCACTACTAGTCGCATTTACAGTTACACTTGTGCCCCTGAGCCAAGACTGGCCTCAAAATAAGTTAAATATTTTTTATGTACTTCTATAAATGTAATAAGTGTCAACTGAAAAATACTTGACATTTATCTTTTCTATGGTTTTTTAAATGTAAAACAGGTTTCCAGATTAAATGAAATAATTAAACTGACAGGTTTCCAGATTAAATATTTAGCACGAAATGAGGCCGAGGCTTACCATCGTATAATACAGACTAGCTACGTTATTCCTATCTCGAGCACAACAGACAAAGAATGCCAGCACTTGGCACATACAAACTGATCTATACTGTCGAATCTCTTGTATCCTGTAGGTATAACGCTGCTACGATACAAATAGAGAGCGTATAAACTTTGACCTATTTTCAGATTAAAAAATATTTTTGATATATGTTTATATTTTTTAGCCTTATCGCTATGGAAATAGTAGAGGTAATCTGGAAACCTATTGTTTAAACATTACAATCTCATTCAGATACTTCTAATCCTCACTTTCCGCCGAATTCTGGAGGCATTGCGCGTTGAGTGGCGGAGCTCAACGCCGCTCTGCCTCTTTATCAGAGCAATCAAATTAAAATTTCTTCAAGTAATAATATATTTAAAAAGTTTCTACTTCATAAAATATAAAAATATATACAAGCCGTCTATAAGTTATAACTACAACTCAGATTCGTTTGAATTAGCCTACCCTACTCCCTTCAGAAAGTGAAGTAAGAGGGTTCGCACAATGGCTCCACACCCCTGGTAAAATCTGCCAAATATACTTAGATATATATTTGTGTACATATAGATCTTTCTATCAACAGATTACAGCTTGAGGATTTGGTACAATCACTTACTTAATACTAACAAGGAAAAGAAATTTCATGTAATATTGCTGCCATGTTTTTTTAATAATAGTTACTTAACGTTCAGATGCTTTTTTTAAGTTAATTTTCAAGAATCGATTGGGAAAGACATTTTTTTTTACAGATAATATTTTTTATTTAATATAATATAAGGCCAGTCGTGGCGCAGGGGCACAAAGTGTGACTGTAAAACTGACTGGTTGTGGATTCGATTCCCACTCGAGGAGATGAAATATTTACTTAAAAAAAATATATTTTAATTTCTTCGCTCTGGTGTCGACGCAAAGCGCGGCGTTGAGCCTCTACAATTCGGCAGAAAGTGGGGATCGGAGTGTTTAACACTAGATTCCCTCTGCCTACCCTGCTGTGTGCGGGATACAGCGTGAAGCTGATTTATTTTTTTATTTTAATATTATGTGTCATAAGTACTGCTTACCAGTCCATACTATGCTATATTATTTTACTGGAACTTCAACGCTAACCAAAAAAAATTGCTCTTCGTAAGAGAAAATTAGAAAGTTCCATAACTAACTTATTATCCTTATGTTTGTGGTCACCATAAACTGATGTTAGGTGTTATAACACTATTTTGATAACAAAAAACACTACGGCTATTGTTATCTAGAGTAAATGATAACATTAATAATCCCAAGAAGTAATGGCTGCTGAATTGCTGATCCCAGGCTCATCAAGCAAAATAGCCTCCCATGCGAGTTTTAAGCGTATTGTAAGCTTTCAATGTGAAGTACAAGCTTAGTTTCTATTGTAGGGTGTTATGGCGGCCGTGCAGATGATAGGAACGTACTATATTCTTAATAATTTATACTTTTTACCCAGCGTTGAGTTCCGCCACTAAACAACACGCAATGCCTCGAAAATATGGGCGGAAAGTGGAGAACGGAATGTCATAACACAAGATTCCCTCTGCCTACCCTGTTGTGTGCGGGATACAGCTGATACTAATATTTACTCTTGTCCTAAAAAGTACTACAATATTGACGCAGTTTTAATTATACTATTAATAACGGTGACTAACGGTAACACTAACGAGTAGTGACTATATTATTAATATGTAACAAAGTGACACACCAGTAATAATTTATTCAAATGAATAGATTATCTTTCTGTTTATTTAATTAGTTTCACGCTGTATCCCGCACACAGCAGGGTAGGCAGAAGGAGCCTAGTGTTAAGACACTCCATCCCCATTTTCTGCCGAATTCTGGTGGCATTGCGTGTTGAGTAGCAGAACTCAACGCCGCGCTTAACCTCGACACCAGAGCGAAGAAATGGAAATATAAATTTAAGTAAATATTTCATCTCCTCGAGTGGGGATCGAACCCACAACCAGTCGGTTTTACAGTCACACCTCGTGCCGCTACGCGGCGACCGGCCTCTCTGTTTATTTGTTTTTTTTTTTATAAATGTATGATGATATTAGTCTTTTCTTTTAGGTAAACAAAAAATAAAAGTTAGTGAGTGAGAAAGTGGGGAACTGATTTTAATGGGAGTATTTTAACACAAGGTTACCAAGTTCCCTCTAGCTAATCTGCTATGTGCGGGAAACAGCGTGAAAAAAAAATTAAAAGCACTCAGAAGTTATTACAAATTTGACGACAGGAAGTCGATTTCGCTTCTAATATTAAAGTATAATTGCTTCTAATTAACTATATGTACAGAGTAAATTAAATAATTATCATATCAGAGGTGTGAGATGAATAAGCAGCTAAATATATCAGTTTTAGTAGGGCTCTAGGCGACTTGGAGACCAGGTCGGGGTGCCAAGTCGTTACGCTATTATTGACGAACAAATGTTTCACGTTGAGACCTAGTTTTAGAGTACTAAAATACTATATCAAATTATAGACTTGGTTATTAGTTTAAATTTATAATGTGTTTCTATTTTATATTAATATGCATACAATAACAATACCTACTTATTTAGAAAACGTATAAAAAATTGAACGTAGGCGTTATGAGCGTATGGCTTAGTGGTCAGAGCGCCTGGTCGGTTTCCAGGAGGCGCAGGTTCGAGTCCCGCTACGTTCAAATTTTTATACGTTTTCTAAATAATTATTTTTCTTTCCTAAGTGTGGATTAACACTTAAAAAATGTTTAAAAATACCTACATACTTTTCTATTACCAGGTTTTTAGTAATGTTTAACTCTATATTTGTATGTATTAATAATGAAAAGAAATGTTCCATAACATCTATATATATAAAAGGACATGTGCTGACTGACTGAGGTAAGACGCACGCAGAGCCGTAACCGCTGTGCGTAGAAACGTGAAATTCGGGCAGATGTTTATTTTCATATTCTGGACATCCACTAAGAAAGGAATTTGAAAAATTTAAAGTTTGTATGGAAAAAAAATGTAATCTGTACCGATTTTTATAAAATTTGAAATTCAGACTCTTAAAAATATTTCATTGAACACGTGTTTCATGGTTTTTAAGAATTCACCCCCTAAGGGTTCAAATAAGGGGTTGAAAGTTTATATGGAAAAAATCTTTAAATTGCCACCGATTTTTATAAAAATTTAAATTCAGATTGTTAAAAATATTTTTTTAACACGTGTTTCGTGGTTTTTTAGAATTCACTCCTAATAAGCGGGCGAAGCCGCGCGCAACCTCTAGTTATCTATAAAAACGGCAAAAAATCACGTTTTGTGTATGCGAAGCACCTTTAAAAAATTATATCATTTAACTATCATTATCATATCTATTTAATTATTTCATTTAACTATCTTATTATCATGGTTGATGAGATACAGGTGACAAACGGACTGACAGACAATAGTCTTAATTATAGAGATTCGATCCCCACTCGAGGAGATAAAATATTTATTCAAATTTATATTTCCATTTCTTTGCTCTGGTGACGAGGCAAAAGCGCGGCGTTGAGTTCTGCCACTCATCACGCGTGTGTGTGCGGTATACAGCGTGAAGCTGATAAAAAAAGGAAAAAAACGATTTTGCTTTTTGTACAAAAAAAAAAAAACATACATACATGTTATGCTATGCTACAAAAAATGTTAAACAAATATCTCTCTAGAGCATTTCATGTTTAAGATTAAAAATTTTAATACTGATCTCTTCAGAAGATGAGCGATACAGTGAATTTATGTCATGTCGTAATTATTTTGAGTGACGGCAAATGATTACAAAAATGTTTTTTTTTTATTTATTTGAAATGCTCTCTGCGTCCATCATTGTGAGATCTGAACCATATTTATTTATGCTTTCTTTTCAGATTTATATAAAATTTATAAATAAAAAAAAACTATAAAAACTATTTTTATCGGTCAAGGCTATCGACGTTTGCAATCGGTTTTGGTCGGTCAAGGTTTAAAATGAAAAAAAAAAGTATTGTTGTAATTTTTTTATATCAGAATCGTAGATATGATAAATATTTTTATATAAAACCATTGTTATAATCGAATTGAGAATCGATGTCTCGAATAACATTTTTGCAATTGGATACATAAAACTATAAGCATAATATGTGTTATATATATAGTGGTTCCATATCATGTAATATATATTACCACGACTGATTGAGGCCGTCGTGGCACAGGGGCAAAAGGGTGTGACTGTAACACGACGGTGGTAATTTCGAACCAGATAGAATGAATTATTATTTATTTATATTTTCATTTTCTTTGCGCTGGCGCTAAGGCCGAAAAGCCCGGAGTTGAGTGCCGCCATTCAACGCGCATTGCCTCGAAAAATTTAGCGGAAGGTGAAGAACAGAGTGTCTTATCACTAGGTTTCCTCTGCCTACTAATAAAAACCACACACATATTGTACAAATAGCTAGTAGTAAATAAGCGGTATTGCCAATGCACAGTGTGAGCTTTTTCGCTGCAGTTAGATTTATACTCTGTAATAACATTTTTACCCTCACAGATGCAGGTTCCCTCGACTTCGGGTTTATTTTCATAACGAGAATTTGATTTAACAAACCGCCCCTGATATCTAGCTCACTCTATTGACAACGTTTTTATAATGTAATTCTATTTAAGATATCAATTTTTTACATTTATTCATGAAATATAAAAAATTGCATAGAAGTAAGACAGTTGAGGCCAGTCGTGGCGCAGTGGCACAAAGTGTGACTGTAAAACCGACTGGTTGTGTGCTCGATCCCCACTGATCACACACTTCGATCTGGTGTAGAGGCAAAGCGCGGCGTTGAGTTTCGCCACTCAACACGCAATGCCTCCAGAATTCGGCAGAAAGTGGGCAACGGAGTGTCTTAACACTGGGTTACCTCTGCCTAACCTGCAGTGCGGGATACAGCGTGAAGCTGTTTTTTTTACATTTTTTTTTGCAAGACAGTCGGTTTGGCACTGTCCGCCGATTTTTCGAGACATTGCGTGTTGAGTGGCGGAACTGAACGCCTCAATAAAAAATAAATCATTCCAACTCGGGGGAATAATCGAATCCACAACCGTCATCTCACAGCTCGTGCCCCTGTGCCAGGAAGGCCTCAACTAATAACAAAACAAGAAATAAACAAGTTCAGAGCATCCCTATAACGGAACGTCCTTACTGAATTGCAAATTTAATACCTAATTGAAATTGATTTGCTATCAATTTTAGAAGGAGATTGGTCCCAATATCATTTGAATACAATTCAGAGGATAAGAACAAATCAAATTGTTTTAACGGTTGGCTAACCAAAGACTTTTGTTATTACAGTACATTTAAGGAATCTCCTCAATTAATCTCTATATATAATAAGACAGTAAAAATATTTTGTCTGTACATTTAGTAATTTTGACTGAAATGGATAGAGGGACACTTAAAAAGACTAATAGAAAGCAAAAAGATTTTTTTTGAATTTC
>DWQW01005380.1:0-17932 GCA_018249695.1 Heliconius erato demophoon
CTATTAATAGTGTGTTATTTTTAGTGACCATAAAGAATATTATTAGATTTTAAATATTTATTAACAAATTTATAGGTAGGTTATTAATTTATATTATTCAAGAATCATCAATTAGACATATATAAGTATCGTTTGTAATTGTTAATTATTAAAATTATTTGTAATGTGAAAAATGTCCAAAAATTATTTAAATCTTTCTAAATGTTTAAACATTATTTTTGTGTCATGGTTCAAATAATAAGTAATATCAAAAATTTCAATATGAATTTTGTATCTTATGATTTTAATAATTCCATTTTTATATGATACTATAAACTTATATTAAATCATGATTTATTATTTAATAGGTGTAAAAGCAATTTAAAATTTAGGTACTATTATACATTCCGAATTTTCTAAATTTTATAGCAATAATGTAGTAACAATTTATAACTTAAATATATTTTTGACTTAAGTAAGTAGTTTAACTGTTATTATTAAATTGTCAATTAATTGCAAAAATAATAAAAAAATCATCCCTCGTGAATACACACCGGTGCTAATAATTAAAATAATTATAATTACTGTAACATCATCATTTTTATTAAATTTGTTTCTATTATAATAATAAATTGCTTATTATATATAAATGCTAATTAAAATATATAATAATATTAATTCATAATCTTCTTTTTTATTCAATATAGATGTATTCAATCATGTCTTGTAAATATTTATTTTTTCTAACACATCCTACTTTGTAAATATAATAGTAATCGCAACCCTACAACCGCAACTGCATTTATCTAAGCAGATAGGAAATCATCTACTCTATAAAAGCAAAAAAGAGCCGTGGGACACATTTATAACCTAAGAGCTCGAGATTCTCTGCGAGATGTTATTAAAGATGCAGGTATTATTACAGTTGCTTCACAATTCGTATATTATAATATTGTTTGTCCGCCAAAATATACAGTGTCATAGTAAAAACATACTATAGGAATGAGAAGTAAAGATAGCTAGCTTGTTACGCCAAGTTTTCGCCTCCAAAAAATTAATAAATCTTTTATGGGTCTAAGTATACGTCTATATAATAAAATTCCGCAGTATATTCAAAGTTTATCACTACCACAATTTAAAGCATCTTTAAAAAAATACTGACAAGTAAAGTTTATTACACTGTTTAAGAATATTTAGAGGATAAACATGTATGGGATTTACGTCTATTGAATGTGATGCAGGATAGCTGCCAGTTTTTGTAATAATTAAATTATACCATTTTTTATTTAAATTATACCATTGACATTGAAAAGAGCAACTTTTGAATTTCTTGCCGGTTCTTCTCAGCAGAACTGCCTTCGAAGTCGATGGTAACTTTTTTTTGTTTATATGTTTATTCGACGATTCATAAGTGCTTATATATGTATGTATATTTGAATAAAGAATAATTTAAATTAGGTTCTGTCTGCCTACCCTGCTGTGTGCGGAATACAGCGTGGAGCTGTTTTAATTTCATTTATTTTATTTACTTAATTTATAGCATATTTTGAATTCATAAGCCCGCAAACCGTTGACATTCAAGCATAAAATTTATACGGAACTCTGTATGGTCAAGTCCACACTTGACCGATTTTTTGCGGCATTTTAATTTTTGACAGTTTAATTAAAAGTTGAAAGGACAATTACTGGTTATAACACCCAGGAAAACTTATTTAAAAATAAAAACATCAGACAATCTTTGATCTTTATAGATAATGCTACAGAAACTAAGGTAAGTGACGGTAACTTCGTGCTAGAACGTCTTTTCGTTAGTTTTGCTTCTGGCAAAAAAAATAAGCAATTAAAGAATTATTTACGTAAAGTATATATAGTTTTAATTTTTAGTTTGTAAATTATAAAATTTTAATGTCGTCGTAAACTGATCTTAATATTTTTAATTATAATTTTTTTATAATAAAATTCTTGAAATATTTATGTTTTTTTGTTATAAATTAACCTTACTTGCGGTGTAAAAATTTTATCCCGAATCAGGGGCCACAATTTCACGAACTTAGAAACAGAGCTAAATTTTATCACGAATTAGGGTTCAAACAAGAGGTCCACAAATAAATTAATATAAAAATTAAACTTAAGTTAAAACATATAATTCACACATTAAATTACTGCCAAAAGATCCACTTTGATCACAAAAAAAAATTGCAAATTCATATAACCTTTAATAAGATATTTAAAATAGTCTGAAGTTATAAGAGCCTTAAACTGCCAAAAACATAAAGAAAATAATTACCGTAATGCATCATTTACACGTTTGTTTAGACTTGCTAAGCATTTACCAACAGAAGTGTGTAAACAGGGTGTTTACACTACTTACTGGTTTTTTTTTTATGGAAAACACAAGGCAAACGAGCGTTCGGGTCACCTGGTGGTAAATGATTACCGCCGCCCACGACCCCGAGTAACACCAGAGGATCTACAGGTGCGTTGCGGTGGGTTAGGCGCCGGAGCCCGGCATTACCTGATGCGAAACGCAGTGGTATAAAGCCACTATTTAACGCCGGTTTTAAATGCCGAGAATGGTAATGATCCGGTCGAGTCTGCCCATGCGTGTTGCCATTGCTGGCGACGTGACTGTACCATACGTACTTTAGTCGTCTCTTAGGACATCACCAGTACCAGGATGATCCTATTCTAGACCGGGATCACACGGCACAAAGGTTGTTGGCATGTTGCTTTTGATATAATCCAAATAATAAAAAACAAACATTTATACTATGTTACATAAGCTAAAATATTTGAAACGTTATTTTTACTGTATTTCAGCGTATTGTATTAAAAAAAATCATTTATTTATTTCAATATGCAAATTTAATTCATTTCATGTACATATTTAACATGCTTGCCTGTCGCACTCGAAAGTGTGTAAATGTTTCATAAAATAGGGTTGGTTAGATACAAACATTTTAAAATTTTAAGTTACATTTTAACAACGCTTACGACTTACGACGCTTACGACTTAAAAACAATCTAAATATGCTTAAAGTATCAACACAGTTTAACTAACGACATTTAAAGGTATTTTATCTTTCCTTAACTTTGCGTCAATACTAGGTTCTTCCAGGTTTATAGCATACATTTACTAAGGAAAACAATTGGATATTATGATATAAAAATGCTATGTCTATTCACCCCGTTCATGTCATCTCCCCAATTTATCGTTACACTTTTGTCATATGTCAAAGGGCCAAAAATATCAGAGTCCAATGCTACTTTCATACAGTCAGTCACAAATTAAAAAAAAAATACTGAAACGACTGAACTGTCAAGACGTTATACTTTTGTTGAGAGAATGTAGAAACATTGATTTTACACGTTTTAAAGTTGTTTTTCTGAGATTATTTACTTTGTTTATGAAGATTTAAGTAGAAGGCCGTGTAGCTGTCACAAGATGGCAGGTACGGCACAAAATGATTTATCGATCTCCGAGTTAAAGGCGGAGATCGAGAGGCTAAGTCGGGAGCTCGACCAAGCAAGCAGTGAAAAAATACAGTCAGCACAGCTAGGTCTGGTGCTGCTAGAAGAGAAGAGTACCCTTCAGCAACGATGTGAGGACCTGGAGAGTTTATATGAAAATACAAAACATGAACTGGACATCACACAGGAGGTTAGATGGCCTACATACCGTAATATTTTCACTTTTCATGCCTTCATGGCCACATTAACTTGCAAACGGTAACTTTAAATTTAATTTTTATCACCCTGCCATAAGATGAACTACTTTTTTTAATTATTTACGAAAATTCTCATTAGAAATGAATAGGTTAAGACAATTTGTTTCATCTATTCTTCATGAAATACATTTTAGAAATATTACTGATGCATAAATAGGTCTAAATAACATACTATGGCTTTTGAATTTCCTAATTTTTTTACTAGTAAATATAGAAGTGTTATTTTAGTTTACTTTAAATATAATATTATCATACTAATTTAATTTACATACAATGTTCCATGCAAGGCAACATTTGATTTAACAATATTGTTTTCAGGCTTTAATGAAACTTGACACAACACAAAAAGTAACTACACAAAGTGGAATAGAACAAGAAAATGCTCTCCTTAATGAATCTGCGGCTATGGAAAGTTCTCTTACATTACAAATTATCGAGCTTGAAGGTGAAACAAAACAGGTATGAATATTTAATAAATCTAATTTAATCTTATTCTTATTGCAATACTGAACAGGTAACGAGGTTTTTTTCATTTAAAAATATTCAATTCAATGTTAACTTATGACAGGCAGAGATAATATCTGTAAAGGATTGTGGATTTCCTCCCTTCTTGGGGTGAGTTATTATATATAAATTATTTTCATTTGTGGTTCTTGTAGGCAAAGTGCGGTGTTGAGTTCTGCCACTCAACAAACAATCTAAATAATTTATACTTTTTCTCTCTTCTGCCTACCTCTGCATACACTGTGAAGTGAAAAATAAAACTAAAAAAATATTACTAAACAAACTTTCTGTTTGAAAGCCATTAAGAGCCACTTTTATGTTTTCCAGTAGTTATTATAGATGTGTTCAGCGTCTAAGACTAATGTATTTTTTATACTCTACATTCACCTCGCCTTAAGCAGTTGAATAATAAGATGTAATATTATGCTTCTTATATATTATTTTTAGTATTAGCTTCTTCATTTAATATAAAACCTTTCACTTTGTAATTTTGTATAAATGTTTATTTTATTCTTAGTATGTGTTTAAGTGGCAGGATTTTTTGACGCATTGCATGCTGAGTGGTGAAACTCAAGGCCCGGCTTTAGTCTTAATGCGAGAGTGAAAAATTTTAAATATTAATATATAATAATTCATACCGCCAAGTTGGAATTGAATCCACAACTGTCAGCACCACGATGGCATATTAGTATGTGTAGAGAAAACCTAGTGTCAAGACACTTATCCACTTTTTGCTCATGTTCCCTACGACTATGTACTATCATGAACTTGAAAATATTGTAGTAGAAAATATTATCTCGATATATACTTGCAAAATATTTCAATTTACATAAAAAGTGACTTAAGTGATTGCTTCATGATATATCCTACATATGGCAGGGTAACAGAGGGAACATAAGAACCAAATATTAAGACATAACTTTCTCATTAAGATACATCCATTGCCCACTTTCCACCGCTTCGCTGTCGCTTCCGTTCTTCACTATTTCGAGGCATTGAGTGCTGAGTGGCGGTACTCAGCGCCGCATTATGTCGTTACCAGAGTGAGAAAATGAAAATATTAAATATTTCATTTCCTCCAGCCTCATTATAGTCCTTAATAAAATTAATTAATAAATTAATTTACGGAGTCACATGACAGGTTATCGGTTTGATTCTCGCTCTAGGAAAGCTCTATATTTATAAAAGTAAAATATATAGTAGATACCTAATTAATTGGCATGAATATTGTAACAAAAAAGCTTCTAAATAAAAATTAAAAAAATAAAACCTATCTCTAGATTTATTGTTCAATGTGAATTGATATACTATTAGCAAATACTCTTTCGAACATTAGTGTACCATTCAAAGTTGTAAAATTATTTTCAATATATTTTTACATATCTACATGTACCTGGTTAAATTCAGATAATGAAGTCTACAGTAGTTTTTTTTTTTAACTTTTCAACTGTGTCACTCATTGACAAAGAAAAATTAGTGTTTAGACCTAATTCCTCCGCCTACGCCCGTTCTAGGACATGATATGAATTTATACGATCATAAACCACCCTTTCTCGAGTGCAGAATCAACAGCTTTTGCGTAAATGTTAGCTTAACCTCTGTACATATTTAAATGGTTGTTTTTAATTACCGTTTAATATATCAGTAGAGTTACATTTATACTTTTAATAGTCAAATCTGTGGCGGAACTCAACGCCGTGCTTCTGTCTTGGCGCCAGAGCGAAGAAATGAAAATATTAATAAATAATAATTTATTATCAAAAGTGGAGACCGAACTCACAACCGTCACGTTACAGTCACACCCTTGTTTCCGCGGCGGCTTCATATTAGCAGCATGGATTCATATATATCATACTACTGCTTTATTCCATTGTAGTAGAAAACCTTATTGACACTTCCCTTAAAGTTATCTTAAAAAATCAGCTTCACGCTGTATCCCGCACACAGCAGGGTAGGCAGAGGGAACCTAGTGTTAAGACAGTCCGTTCCCCACTTTCTGCCGAATTCTGGAGGCATTGCGTGTTGAGTGGCAGAACTCAACGCCGCGCTTTGCCTTGACACCAGAGCAAAAAAATGGAAATATAAATTTGAGTAAATATTTCATCTCCTCGTGTGGGGATCGAGCCCACAACCAGTCGGTTTTGCAGTCACATTTTGTGCCCCTGCGCCACAACTGTCCTCTAAAGTTATCTAGGTATGTTCAAAATTAATACGTCGCTCACAAACCGCTGGTACGTTCATAATTAATAATAACTTTTAGGATCCATTGTGATACAATGTAAAAATCCTCAATGTATCATATTATTATTTTTAGGTGTATGTCATTTTGTCTACGAAATGTTCTATTATATCTTGCGACGATCTATAAAAATACGTATATTAGGCAAGTTTTCATTCTGTATTGAAAATAGATGTATGACGTCATGCTATTCCTTACTTTAAAACAGTACTATCAAGAACGCTACAGTAGTGAAGGCGCTGGTGCAAACGCGAGATAATATAGAATTTAAAGGGTCAACGTGTTATCCATTAAGAGATTATGCACACCGTCATTATCTTATTAATGTTCTGTGACCCCCAGACGCTTCTGACGAAATATGCCTACGCCTAATCAGAATGAGAGCAATTGATGTGAATCATCGCCAGACCCTCCATCAGTAGATGCGGGACGCTGTTTTCGTACACACTGAAAAAAAGTTATTCCCCGTTTTTTTTTGCTTAAAAAATTTATAACCTGCCAGAACAGTGCCGTTATTGTTTTGTTATAATTAAATCTTATATTGATTTAAATGTTATATTTTTTGACCGAGCGAGTAAAGACTCCTGTAGAACGTGATGTAATGCCGCGAACGGCGTGAGCGCACCCGTCGTTGATCCATAACACTGATCCAGAAATATATATTTTATTTGTCCGGCCTTGGATCCCGCGTCTCCTACCACTCGGTGGTGTTAGATTTTTAAAATGCAACAGAACACGCGGTGCAATGGAAGCGTTTCCTGAACAATGGGGCTGATATTGTGCGGATGCCTGGCGCGCTTGTGATTCCATTGAACAGTGCAAACGTGGAGTACAACTGTCATTCGTTGAAAATGAGTGAAGGTGAAGAGGTATTGTGGAACGTGTGTGTTTAATATGTACATATTGTGCTAGTACTCGATGCATGGTGTCTAGCTCCGATCCCGTCAAACTCTGTCTCATGTTTCGCGTCTCTCGCTGTGTTTACATAGATAATGGATTATTGTTGATATTGTCGTTTAGTCTGTCTGGCAGTAAGCCAGAGTTATAGGTGACAGGAGAAATACGTTCATTTACAGGTTTCCTTTCGAAATTGACTTTTGTATTGTTTTACTGTATGTTGTTGAGCTTAAATTATTTTTTATCGTCTTTTTCGGTGCCATCGTATCACCAGGCCTGTGAAATGTACCGTCTTTGATTGCAAAATTTATTAGTTTTGTCAGTATGCAATATGTTCTAATATGTTCATTTTCAATTTGCCTTTTATCGAAACATTTTTGTACTTTTATTTATTTAATTATTTGTTTGTTTGTCTGTTTGTCTCTTTGTTTGTATTTAAAGTCAATAATAAATTAAATATTATCGGCAGCCAACATCATTAATATTAAATATTTCAAGTAACAAAATCTCTTTGCTAAGACGCATTTGAATTTTGGTTATCGAAACTCTTATTCACATACATTCGAACGGAGCCGGCAACTAATAGGACTACTATTTAACTTTCATAGTAACATCACATAAGTGATATCCAATATAAGCTGCTTATAATAAATTGCAAAGTAACGAATGATACAAACTATAAATATAATGGATAGGAGTTACTATTAAGTGAACGTCCTGTACATATTGCCAGTTAACCTTTATTTCTTTATGTAACCCTATATAGGCAATGCAATAAAAAATATTATCCAATTCGTTTTTCGACTTTAATAAATAAAAATAAATAAATCAGCTTCACGCTGTATCCCGCACACTGCAGGGTAGAGGGAACCTAGTGTTAAGACACTCCGTTCCCCACTTTCTGCCGAATTGTGGAGGCAATGCGTGATGAGTGACAGAACTCAACGCCACGCTTGTCCTCGACACCAGAGCGAAGAAATGGAAATATAAATTTAAGTAAATATTTCATCTCCTCGAGTGGGGATGGAACCCACAACCAGTCGATTTTACAGTCACACTTTATGCCCCTGCGCAATGACTGGCCTCAAATAATATAATTCGACTTTAATCAAATATTAAAACCATTCTTTTAACTAAAATCTAGACGTATAATAAACAAAACAATTATTTAAAACTCTAAATATACATATTATGAAATCAAGAATATAATTAAAATACAAAACATTAAGTTCATAATGTCAAGAAACTTAATTTAAAATTCGTTTATGTCATATTTGCGTGTATTACATACTACATCATTTGAAACTAGATTAGGTTCGGGCTCGGTCCCAGGATTCATTAAAATTGAATAGGTTAATCCATGTTGAACTAGTCTCCATATAGTATTTATTATGCACAACGTTGCTCTATATTAAGTAGAAATTTAGTTAAAACACGCGTTTGGTAAATAAAGAGTTCATGTCTGTTGTTAGTGTTTCTATTTTATTTTTTTTTGTCAATTTTAAATGAGTGCAAGAGTTCGTATCCGTTGTAAGAATCCGTAGCGTACACTTTATTCGTGTTGAAAAACAGAGCTGCTTTTTAGTTTTTGACAATTTAATACTTCTATCTAGATAAAAATGTTAAGTCAAATATAGATATGTATTCGAGGCCCGTCGTGGCGCAGGGGCACAGAGAGTGACTGTAAATCGACTGGTTATGGGTTCGATCCCCACTCTAGGAAATGAAATAATTGCTTAAATTTATATTTCCATTTCTTCACTCTGATGTCGAGCCAAAGCGCGGCATTGAGTTCTGCCACTCAACGCGCAATGCCTCAGATTCTGTTAGAAAGTGGGGAACGAAAAGTGTTTTAACACTAAGTTCCCTCTGCCTACCCTGCTTTGTGCGGGATACAGCGTGAAGCTGATTTTGATTTGATTTATAGATATGTATTAAATTAGGTTTTGTAATTTTAACTTAACGATTCTTTAAAGAAAGGACAGACAAAATAGCGTGTATAAATGTCTCTTTCACTCTATTCCTTTGGATATTGTTTTCCATAAAAGTGGCATAAAACTCAGAGAAATGAAGAGGTTATCTTAAAATGACTCAAGCATTATATACTATAGACTTATTATAAGTAATGTACGGTTCGACCATAACTTTATCTCTAACCAATCAGAATATCTATCAAATATATCATGTACGTATCTAAAATATGTACATAAGAATGAACATTTTAAAATTTATAGTTATTTCATTACTAAGTCAAGTAATTGTCGGAATTTTACCTGCTCTATTAAAAAATGAATTCTAATATTGCTTTAGGCTTCACCTTTATATATCTAGGGCCTCTTGAGTCGTCTTCAAACAACACGTATATACAATATGATACAATATGATTTTTAAGGTCGCAGGTTCAATTTACGGCAATTTAATCAGCGACACGTTAGCGAATCTAATATGCAAGGTTACAAGGAATCCAGGTCGTTTCTGTTATCATCGGCCTAACAGAATTGTTTGTAGCTGACTCACGTGTACTCTGATATTATAAAGGTTGCATGATTTGATTCCTACTTTTAAATCCTACGGTTCCCTTTCAACTGAATAAAATATTTTCGCTTCACGTGAAGTTATCTATTGAGGACCTCTACCCTATTTTGTTTTTTCGATGAATCTGTAATGATGGTGTATTGTGATCGAGTCGATTGTTGGCAACCTTTATTATTCATATGTTTAAATATTAAAATTTAGCTTCACGCTGTATCTCGAACACAGCAAGGTAGGCAGAGGGAACCTAGTGTTAAGACGCTCCGTTGCCTATTTTCCGCCGAATTCTGAAAGCATTGCGTGTTGAGTTCATCAATCAGCCAAGCTTTGCCTCTACACCAGAGCGGTGAAATGAAAATATAAATTTAAATAAATATTTCATTTCATTGAATGGGAATCGAACCCACACCCAGTCGCATACAGTCAAACACTTGTACCATGCCAATATTGGCTTTGTTTAATGAATAAATATATGTTATAGATACGATCAAGAATATGAAATAGTAGTTGCTTAACACCGAAACCTTAATTTTTGCTGTAAAATCAGTTATAACAGAAACTGATGTATATTAATTTATACTTAGCTTTATTTCTATTTTTTGTGGTTAGTTCAAATTACACAACGCTTATTCTATGTTACTTTAAACGAACGCTTAAAATTTTGCTATAATTTTCCTCTACGAATGATAAAAAATCATAAAGTAAAACCAGCTTCACGCTGTATCCCGCACACAGCAGGGTAGGCAGAGAGAACCTAATGTTAAGACTTTGTTCCCGACTTTCTGCCGAATTCTGAAGGCATTGCGTGTTGAGTGGCAGAACTCAACGCCGCGCTTAACCTCGACACCAGAGCGAAGAAATGAAAATATAAATTTAAGTAAATATATGATAAAAAATCATAAAGTAAAATCAACTTCACGCTGTATCACGCACACAGCAGAGTAGGCAGAGGGAACCTAGTTAAGACACTCCGACAAAATCATAATATACAAAATACAATATTTTTTTATTATTAAAAAAAGAATATTTTTGAAATATATATTGCAAAAAATAGTTTCATTTCGTTTCATATTTTAATGACACAGAATTTTACTCTGCCGAGATACGGTGCACTCGAAGAGTTTTAAATTGCCTTATCGATTCGGCCAGGAGTGAGTCAAGCGAGATAACAATGCTTGTATTAACAAGATGCTGACTTTTTATACTGGCGGTATTTTTTTTTTCAACTCTACAAATATTATTTTCTGATGCATGTGCGAATAGTACTTATACAAGTGGGTAGTTCGTGAAAATATTATTCTTATTATATTAATGCAATATAAAAGTATCTTAGAATATTCTTTTTCGATATGCTATTGTGTTTTATTCAATATATTTTTATTTTTATATGGAACAAGAAACTATATTATGAACGCAAATTTATTTTTTATAATTGTATCGAACTGTTTATTAAAAATGTTGTTTCATTTTATTAATTAAATTTTGCTATTATACTATAGGTGCTCTGTTTTTAATAATTGTAGCGCAAAAAGTTATGAACGTGGCCTTTTGTTAATCTATCATCACTGGAGGGAACTATTATATTTAAATTATTTTTTATTCTTTACTCTAGTAAGAAAATGGCAGCGTTAAGTTCCGCCAATCAACACGCAATGTCTCAATGCTTTGCAGTTAAAAGTAGAGTATCTTAGCGCTATATAAAAACATACCTAAATATATCAAGTATGTAGCAGATAAAAATACATACATATATAGGCAAAAATTTGGACATACATTGTACGGACCACGTGTCAGTAGTGTTTAATTCCAACAATCGCTTCTTAATCTGTTATCTGGAAAGAGCGCCTAAAATAGAGATACAAAGACACTACTTTTTACTTTTAGGTAAATATATTTTGTTGATCAATTTACGTTTAAAATCACGAGAGTTCTTAAATATCTTGAAGCGTGTATGGTATGCCGTATGACCTACTTGTTCAAATATGAAATCAAAATTATCGCTGCAAGTGGACGGTCAAGTATAATTTTTTTTTATCAGATTCACGCTGTATCCCAAAGAAATGGAAATATACATTTAAATAAATATTTCATTTCCTCGAGTGGGGATCGAACCCACAACCAGTCGCGTTTACAGCCCACTGTGCCCCTGCGCTACAATTGGAAGTATTAATTACAATATATTTTTTTTTATACAACGATTTTATCGATGTTCGAAATGTGGACATTGTGTTTTGTGGTAACTTAAATTTCCTTAATTGAATTATCCTATATACCTACCGGTCAGCCAATTCTCCTTTTAGAGTTTGGAATCCAGCTGGTAGAAAACTCCGCCCATGACTCTTTACTTTATCTATCTTAGTATAAAATAATCAAATTAGCTAAATACAATACAATAGCCAAATATGGCAACATACAAAATATTATGCATATATACTTATTTAGAAAACGTATAAAAATTTTAACGTAGTGGGACTCGAACCCGCGCCTCCTGGAAACCGACCAGGTTTAAAAATATTATGCATATATGTTTAAGATGATAGGTACTTAGATGTATGCATAATTTTTTTTTTCTATCGTAAAAAAACGAAATAAGTAGGTCCTTCAAAATTTGAACGTAGCGGGGTCGAGTCCCGCTACGTTCAAATTTTTATACATATTCTAAATATGTAGGTATTAATGTTATTTAAATCCCAAAATTATTAAAAACGCCTAAAAATTGTAAAAGAGGGTAGGCTTTACAAAATATACTTTTCAGCGCCTACCTATACTCGAGTTGTGGAAGTCTTCGTTATCCGACATTTAACCCAATTAACCTATTAAAATGGACAGCATTTTCGAGGTAATAATTCGATTTCGTTGTATATAAAATATTAACTTCCCTCCATTTCAATCAATATAGTGAAACGTCATCTTTATACATGCGGAAACTAAATTAAAATCTATATAGTGTAGTGTATTAGAAGGAATAGTTCGAGACAATGTTTCAACAATATCCTTATTTTGCATCATTTAAGGTTAAATAACGTGATTTTTTATTATTATATAGTGTTTTATAGTAAAATGTATTACTATTATTTAATATTCAGCGTCGATTTCATTCCTTCACAATATTAGTGGACTAAAATGACATTCAGTTCAGTCAGTCTTATAAACTCTTAATAAATAAATCTTAAAAAAAAAGAACGGAATGTCTTATCACTCTGTTCCCTCTGCCTACCCTGCTGTGTGTGGGATACAGCGTGAAGCTGATTTTTTAATAAAAAAAATAATTAAAAACCGAGTAACTTAACATTACGTTCTCTCTTCGTTCCCCATAACTATTATAGAAAATATATTATTCTAACAGTTTAACGTTGACATTTTTCCATGTAGCGTAATAAATGTTATATCGATAACTTTGTCTTTTAATAGAGTCAGCGATTTAAATAGAACACTAACTAAACAAATTATTGGCTTTACTTTGACCTGAAATAATAAAGTTTCGCGTAACGCCCCTGTTGTATGAAACCTGACAATCGTCGAATGATATTTTGTATTTATTTGTTACATTTTCATATATTTATAGTTTTATTTTAATAAAAAAGGAAACTTTAATTAAATAAGCTAAAATTTTTTTATGGCTCATATAAGTACTTTATTAACATAAAAAAGTGTAGGTATTGCGTAAATGTCATATAATCGTTGAATAAAAAAACGTACGTACGCCACTTTCGGTCATTCAGTGTGCTTGTAGATGAAAAATAATAACTTCCTACAATATATAATATATTGAGGCTAGTCGTGGTCTAGGGGCACAAGCGTATGATTATAAACGCAATCGGTTGTGAGTTCGATTCCCATGCGAGGATATGAAATATTTAATATTTTTATTTCTTTGCTCTGGTATCACTTAGCGCGGCGTTGAGTTCCGCCACTCAACAAGCAGTGCCTCCAGAATTCAACGAATAAATGGAGAATGGTTTGCTGTAAGCGAGAGACAGTGTGAAGCTGAAAAAAAATGTAATATATTTCGACAACCCGAAACTGTAGTGCACTAGCATTACCATACCCATGTTTATTCACATTTTTTAAAATCCACAACATTTTTTTCAACTTTTAACCTCATAATGTTTTTGGGGCGTATTGCGAACTTTCAGCCGCCACGCCGCGGTGTCGTCACCGCCGCGCCCAGCGGCGCCTGTTTTAGACACTAATCAGCTAAGTGCTTGCGAACACCCCCGTTTACTACCAAACGATGGTCTAACTATTTATACAAACATAAATTCTAAATGAAAATCCCAGGTACTGCACTCTGAATACTAAATTTTGCCCTGTGGGATTTGTCTGTGAATTCCAAAGCTAATGAAATCGGCCTTTAACCAAATGTTTTAAATATATTATGATTTATGAGCATACAATACAATTTTAATTAAATTTGACTTTGTAATTAAATATGGAAATGAGTTTTCTTTTATGAATGTATAAATAAAATCTGGTTTTGTTTTTAAAAGTGGCTTTAATGTATTGTATAGTATTTCAAATAAGAAATATATGAATATAGTGATTATTTTATTAAACTACTTTATTATTTGGGGCCAGTCGTGGCTCAGCGGCACGAAATGTGACTGTAAAACCTGCTGGTTGTGGGTTCGATCCCCACTCGAGGAGATGAAATATTTACTTACATTTATATTTCCATTTCTTTGCTCTGAGCGCGGCGTTCAATCCTGCCACTCAACACGTAATGCCTCCAGAATACGGCAGAAAGTGGGGAACGGAGTGTCTTAACACTAGGTTCCCTCTGCCTACCCTGCTGTATGCGGGATACAGCGTGAAGCTGACTGACTACTTTATTAATTTTTTTTAGTCTAAAATATGTTTTTGCCTAATTTATTTTAGACTTAAAAAATCCTTCCAATGTAAATAATATACCTAAGTAGCTTTATACATAAACTATTGACGATGTTACCTTTTTATATTAATTTATGCTGAAAGTAGGTCAAAACCTACTGCCCACATAGTCGTTCATTTCTAAATCTATTCAATTGCTTAATCATTTCTATATCCCGATTAAAGAAGATGCTCTTGGTAATAAAAATGGACAACGATTGAGTTTTAAGGAAAAAGAAATGGACAGCCCCTGTGGGCTGTTACCTGTAAAAAACACAAAGTGTGACTGTAAAACCGACTGGTTGTAGGTTCGATCCCCACTCGAGGAGATGAAATATTTACTTAAATTTATATTTCCATTTCTTCGCTCTGGTGTCGAAGCAGAGCGCGGCGTTGAGTTCTTCCACTTAACACGCAATGCCTCCAGAATTCGACAGAAAGTCGGGAACGGAGTGTCTTACACTAAGCTCCGTCTGCCTACCCTGCTGAGTGCGGGATACAGCGTGAAGCTGATTTTTTATATATAATTTTAGTTAAATAATTATGTATTTTGTTCCCCATACAACAGTTACGACACGAGTTGGAGCGGGTGGTAAGCGAAAGGGATCGGCTACTAGCCGAAAGTTCAGAGCTGGGGGCGGACAAAGCCACGCGGGAGTCGGAGCGGGCTGCTCTACGGGCTGAGCTCAGAGAGGCGAGACAAAGGGAACAACGACTGCTTTTAGACATCGGCGATCTAGAAGATGAGAATATATCGCTTCAGAAACAAGTATCTGCGTTGAGATCCTCACAGGTAATATTGAATATGTAAGTTTTATATGATCTTTTGGGATGCATGCAATTTATAATATGTTAATATTATATTTCTTTTATAAGGGGAATTTGTTGTCCAGTAAAATGTCTTAAAAATCTACCTTCAGACATTTCAAAGTTTTCCTTTCGACTACAGAATATTTTGGTTTACATTTTACATTGACCAATGTCTCTTTAGGTTGAGTTCGAAGGTCTAAAACATGAGGTCCGACAACTTCGTGAAGAGGCGGAGATCGCTCGAGCCGCCGCAGATGAGACGGCCGTGCTGCGTCGTATCGCCGAGAGACAGCTGGCTGAGGCTCTGGAAGCGTTACAGGCGGAAAGGGAAGCCAAGTTCGCGGCGAAGAAAGAACTCGATGCCCATCTTAGTAGAGAAGCACAGTATAACATTAATAACTTGGCGAATAGTATACGAGGTGAGTTGATATGTTGGCAGTATTTGATGTGTCTTAATGCTATATCCGAAGTCATATTTCGACTAATATATATGAATTGTAAACTTTATTTAATATAATTGCAATATATGAAGCCTGTCGTGGAGCAAGGGCTCAAGGGCATGACTGTAAACGCGACTGATGTGGGTTCGATCCCAACTCGAGGAAATGAGATATTTTATATTTTTATTTCTTCCCTCGGTTATATTTTATATTTTTATTTTTTCCACTACTCAACACGAAATGTCTCCAGAATTCAGCAGAAAATGGAAAACGAAGTGTCTTAACACTAGGTTCCCTATGCCAACCCCTCTGTGGGCGGGATACAGCGTGACGTACAAAGAAAAAAAATACAATATTATAACAAATAAATGTATAGCGGAAATATATAAAAAATACAGGTAATAACTGATATCGATAAAAAAATTACATGAGTCATGTTGATTCTATATTCTATACATGAGTTATGAATCCATTATAGATACAAATACGGATGAACAGCCTCGAGAGCTAGGAACGACTTTAGTTTTTAAATAGGACGCGTCTCGTCCAGGCCGCAATTTTAAATTTTGATATGTATTTCGTCAATTAAGTAAGCGCTATGTGATTGACGGTGCCTTAGATGAACTAAACTAAACTAAAATTGGAAATATTCACTAGATTTTGATTGATGATGATGTATGTCTGTTTTATTATAAAGAAATATGTATTGTTTATTATAAAATATTATTTACTACGTGTACATTTATAATATTTAAGTATATTGTGTGAAATAGTCATATTTTTTTATTTAAAATTTTAAAATATAACTACTCTATTTTTTTAAACCTTATTTAGATGCTTTTAGTATGTTTTTGTGATCTATTTCTTCTTTTTTATAGGCTATTATAGTATTTTTTTTGTAATGTACATATCTACTTTACTGTTTCAATAGGGTATAATTTCTACTTTCCAGGTATGCCAGACGAAGCCGGGTCAGAGGAGGGTGAAGCTGGAGGGTCGGGTATGGGCGAGTTAGGTACGGCGGACCATCACGCCGACTTGTTCTCTGAAGTACATTTACATGAAATATCGAGACTCGAGAAGCAGTTGGAACAAGCGCATAATGAAAATGTAAGTCGTTTTTCATAATATGGGAAATATTATTGTATAGTTTTTTGTAGCTTGTTATGTTGCAGCTACTTTTAATAGAAAATACACCAATTTTTATAAAATATACAAATAGGAGTCAAATTTTAATAAGCAAAGTCCATTTCAATTGTAACTTGATATCTAGTAACAAACACAACAAAATTATGATGACTAGGGTAAAATTACTTTACATCAGAAAAACAATAGGTTTAGATTAGATTTCATAAAATAAATATATCTTTTTAATTTTATATCAAGGTTTTCGACTTCGCTATCTATATTTTTAATATGCGAAACAGCAACTGCCATAATATCTCGTATGTTCCTGTAAACAAAATGTTAATTGATTAATGCTACGTTACTTCATAAGTCTGAAAATACTTTTTTTCTATATACGAATGTAGAAAGAATGTGTTTCAGAATATACGGTCTTATATATGGTCTTACAAGACTAACTGACGTCAAAGTAGAGCAAAAATCGACTTGAATTTTTAAATTTAATTTCTAATGCATTTCATGGCAAAGTCAAGTCTTTTGAATTAAAATGTTGTTTACGTTACAATTGTTTTATACAGTAAGGGATAAACAAGATGTAATAAACAATAATAATATGCAAAAAATGATGTAATAAACAATAATAATAAACAAGATGTAATAAACAATAATAATAAACAAGATGTAATCTCTATATATAATAAGACAGTAAAAATATTTTGTCTGTACATTTAGTAATTTTGACTGAAATGGATAGAGGGACACTTAAAAAGACTAATAGAAAGCAAAAAGATTTTTTTTTAATTTCTTGT
>DWQW01005381.1:0-17925 GCA_018249695.1 Heliconius erato demophoon
CAAAAAAGAAATAAGAGAATACAAATATAAAAACACGTACCTTGTCGCCGACATAACAATTTCTTCCAGGCAACCTTAAGACATTGGAAATCGCAAGCACTAATTATAGAAGAAGAGATTTTTTTTTGTTTGATAAAACAATTTCCATAAAATTTATATGGACTGTATGTCTATCATAAAACATATTATCAAAGCCGAACTACTAACAGTTAAAGTCGACCTTAAACATAAAAAATATAAAATAGTCTTCTAAAAAATATATCTTTCTGTCATTTTAATAATTATTCTTTAAGTGTCGCGTTCAATATCATTACCATAAAACAAGTATATAACATAGATGAAGCCACAAATATACTCAGTTAGAGAGGCCGTAGTGGCGCGGCAGAACAACGTGTGATTGTAAAATTTGCGACAATTGTGGGTTGAAATACCACTAAGTACTGAGTTTCGGCACTCAAAGCGCAATATTTCCTCTGTCCACCTTACCCTGTATGCGATACAACATGAGCTATATAAAAAAATACGCTTCTATATTTGTAATAAAAAATAACTATATAAATATAACCTTATCGGTTATATTAAGTTATATTTGGGGAAACGTTCTAAACCGGACTCAGCACCTCGGTAAGCGTACTGTAGAACGTCTTCTTACTTAGGTAGGGTAACGACATGCAAAGTGCCTGGCAATGTCTGGAAGCGAAAAGTCTAAGATTGAACTCTATATAGTAGACTATTGGAGAGAATAAAATTTAGATAGTGTACTATTGGAGAGAATAAAATTTCTATCTGTACTAATATTTGAAAGCTTTGCTTTAGATTTACGAGTTTGTTTAAATTTGAAAATCTCAGGAAACAATGGATTATATAATTTCTGTATTTTTAGATAGTCCATTTATCGAAAAAGGCTACGCCCCACAACATTATAATGACATATAACAATATTTTAATGAAAAATGAGACAGTTCTTAGAAATCAACCCTCTATAAAAACACTAAATTTAATGTATGATTTATTTTCCGGCGAATTCTTGAGGTATTGCGTGTTGAGTTGCGGAATTCAACGCCGCGGTTTGCCTCGACACCAGAACGAAGAAATGGAAATATTAAATATTTCGTTTTATAGTGTGAAAGAAAATTCATATATTATATTAAATTATTATTAATATATTAATAATGTAATAAGGCTATCGTAAGCGTGATTTTCCGTTGACCAGGAAATATTTAGAAAATTATATTTTTTTTAGGCTGTTCTGCGTGTTATGTCTGTATTGGATGATTATTCGCATACCGTTGGAAATAGTTGCTCTATGAAAATTGACTTTTCTCCCTCTCTCTAACTTCAAAATATTGCGTGTTGCGAAAGTCAACGTTACACTAGATACTTAGGCGTAGAAAGAAAAATAACTCATTATTGGAATTGGAAATCGAAACCACAACCTTCGTGCTACCTTTTTATTAGGCATTAACATTTCACAAACTAAAATATGAAACCGTGAACAATATTGAAATATTGGAGTATATCTTGCATATTTTTAAATTTACTTGGAGTATAAGTATTTAGAAATTTGGAAATAGAAAACTTTGCATTTTTACTGTAAATCCCAGTGTAAAATGCCCATGAGTTTACTAAATAGTAAAATATTATTATAACAAAGCTAACAAAACTATTATTAATATACTATAGTATATATAGTATAGTAACTATAGTAGTTACAGTAACTCGCGGGGCCTGTACCGCTATGCGCCTCACATAAATTTTATTGGCATAATCTTGCCCGCCCGCAAGATTCACTGTTCACTGGGTGGAAATTTTAAGATATAGAGTACGAATATTGTACTGACCGCAAAATAAGAATATAATATGTGTAAACGTAAATTATTTATTATAATGTAATGTAGTGAGTGTTATAACATTAGTTTTATTTTATCAGCCCTTTTTGGGCTAGCAAGGCTAGCAACTTATTTTACTTTAAGTGACGTGAGTTCGATTTCCACTCGAAGAGATTAATTATTTACCTTTCCTTAGTCTAGCTACAAGACAGAGCGTTACGTTAAGCCACTCAACACGCACTCTCCAAAATTGCGCTCGTGTAATATATACGATATACTATCATGAATATAATTTGATAGGATATTGTCCTAATTATCTATTGTCAAAATACGCGGAACAGATAGTACCTCGATTAATAAGAATTTGTATCTTATAAAGTATATGCAGAAGGAACGTGGAAATCTAGAACCTAGGACACTCTGTTCCCATTAAGACATATCCGTTTCTCATTTTACGCCGAATTCTGGAGACTTTTCTAGAGGCACAATCTGCCGTGTTTGCAGTCACACGCATTTACAGTCGCAGGCACCACGACTGACCTTGGTTTAAATATGTTAATTTTTTAAGCAAAATTTTCACAAAAAAGATTAAATAGATGGTAGTAAAAGTTAATACACATATAAATAAGTAACATACTTTTACTGCCAACGGTACCCTTTTATTGGGTCAACTTCTAACAACGTCTTTGCGTTTAATCAAAGGAAATTTCCAATTAAATTGATTACGATCTGAGCCCTATCTACATTAATGTTCAACAAAATTGTTTTATTCCTATACGTTGTATACGTTATATTATATGTTCAACATACATACGATATTGGCAACTATAAGGGAATTTAAACGAATGATTTTACCTGACTTTGTTTGTATTTTGATTATATTTGCTCTAGAATTTAATAAAAATAACCTATTTATATAACTTAAGATGTAATGACTGTTAGGTATTTTAAATATTTAATTTAAATGAATTATTAGGTTTTTATCTTTTGTTTTCGCTCTGGTAGCAAGACAAGGCGCGGCGTTAAGTCTCGCCACTCAACATGCAATGTCTTGAAAATTGGACGATACTACAATGGCAATTAATTTCGAAACTTCAAACGTATTTTAATGCTTATAAATTATGGAGCACAGACAGTGCGAATATTTTACCTTAAAAATGTGACTTTGTCATCGGTCGAGTTATATCCACCATTTTTCCGCCAGATTGAGTGGTTGATAAGAGACATTTGTTTCCAGATATTTTCTTTTTGTGTCTCGTTTTTTTAAACGACCTAACAACTCTTTGTTAGGTCTTTTCATAAATCGAGAACGATCGAACAAAATTGAATGATTGTATCAACACTTATATTCTTTTATAATATTTTAGCTAAAATATGAAAGTTGTATTTTATTTATGTATAGTAATTTGTATAGTGTACTTTTTTCTTATTGCATTTGTTTATTTGCTTTACGCATAATATTTACTTCCTAACCCTTCCGTGATTAGTTCACTTAAATTCAACGCAATTCAATTTAGAACCTACAACTAATAATCATCACGTTTAGTCACAGACAATTAAATTCAATTATTGATAAAATATTTTTTTATTATATCTTACTACTTACTTAACTTCACGTTTTATCCTTAGCGGAGAACGAAGCGCCAAGCTACGGTCTCTACATATCTCTTTCGCCTCGTCCACTGTCATCAACCTCTTCATATATGCCCTCCGGAAGATCCTCCTACTTTTTACTTGATCTTCCTCCAGTATCTTTGATACTGTGTTTTCATAGGTCAACCGAGGTCTCTCTCTATCTCTCTTAACACTCACTTTTCCATCATAAATCTTTTTTGCCATTCCTTCATCACTCATTCGTCCGACGTGCCCAAACCAGTTAAGCAAGTTATTCTTCATTCTCACCGTCTTCATATCTTATTAGAATATTAGTTATATACTAATGTAAATAATTCAGTATAAATTATTCACAATTATTATTATAATATTTTAATAAAAAAAAAATAGTACAAACAATTAAAAATATTATACTAGGATTTGTTCTGTTCTGTTCTGAAATTGTGGCGTAACGCCACGATAAAATAAAGCCACTCAATACGCAATGTCTCTAGTACTCAGCTGGAAATGAGAAACAGATGTGTCTTAATGGGAACAGAGTGTCTTAACACTCTGCTTACCCTGCTATATGCGAGAAATGAAATAAAACGAAAATATACTAAAAGTAACTACATAAAAAAACATACATTCATTAAAAAATAGTAAGAAAATAATAAAAAACAGTGTGATATTTCATTTCTGAAATCAGAACAGAGTGTGGTGAAAAATGAGCGCTGAAACATCGAAAACAAAGACACGCAATGAATGCTAACGAGGTGATAAGGGTGGAGGTACAATGAGACTTCCTAGTAATATTATAAATGTGAGTGTTTGTAAGGGTGGATGTTTGTTCACCAAAAAAATATTGAACAGATTTAGATGAAACCTGAAAGTAATATAGCTTATATATCAGAGTAACGTTTGGGCTACAACTTGTGTATTTAATTTGTATAATATGGGTATAGCGTAACAATAAGCTTAAATTTATATATTTATAATAAATTTTTTGTGTTTTGTTTAATATAAAAATATTTTCGATTTACTAGACAAGTGGCATAAATTAAAATTTTTGATAATATTATATCAATGTTATTTTTGTTATATTTTTAAGTATAGTATATTTCAGTATTTAATCATCTTATTGGACAACAGTTTAAGTTAAAAATTGTCTAATAAAGAATTTTCATTAATATTATTTTATAGACTGTGCTCATTGCAAAATTGTGAGACTAAAAGAACAGTGGATCAATTTCTTATAAATCTTTTTTCTTTTGCTTTATCTTTACTCTGGATCAGGGCTATAGCAGGATGGGTAAAGGGAACGTCTACGTTTCGTGTTGGGTGACGAAACTAAACGCCGCGCTTTGTATTACCAAAAAAAGCCAATGACAATAATTTATTCTCCGAAGTGGGAAATCAACCAAAAATTGTAGCATTTACAGTCAGTGGATGTGGCCACGAAAACATATTTTTCTCTATGATGTATTTAAAAGTTAAAATGCATTTTTTATATGAAACGTCTCAGTGTACACCAATCTTCACAGCATCCACAGCTGGTCCCGGAAAAAAGCCGGAACACAACGCGGACGGACGTCTAAGTGCCAGTTAAATATTCTCACTTCATACACACATTTGTAAAACATACGCCAGTTTTATTTTATGTTCCCTTTTTTAGTATATTTTGTATTTTTAACTTTTCGTTAAAATGTTTAAAATATTATTGTATTATGAAACTCATTTTAATATAATATTTATCCACGTTGCGGCGTGTAGCTTTGCAACTCAGCACGCAATGTCTCGAAAAATGTTCACAAAAAGTATAAGAGATATTTTTAGATGTTTTTTTGGATTCTTAGTTTAGTATGAAACCAAAATAATATCTATCAACTCTACATGACACAGTCAATAAGATGTTGTATTTTTATATTTTATACTCTAAGTATTTATGATCGTGTGAAATATATAGTCCAAGTGGGCTTCTAAGCCTACTGTATTTTCGCGTCGCTGCTTAAATGAAAGTTTAAATATTATTTTATAGAATTTAGAATAAGTAGGTACATATATGTCACGATAAATGAGTGGTCGGAACAAAACAAAACCTTTTTAATGAATTTTTTCCTACTGTGGTCAAAATTCTAAGAAGAATTTCTATTTTTTTATTAATTTCTAAAAAGAAATCTTTTATATAAGGGATCTTCAACAATTTAAGAATCATATAAGTATTCGTTGAGATATATTCTTTGAGATTCATAATTTTTTCCGTTTTCCTAAGAATTTTGAGAAATCCTCTCTAAATGTTACATTTCCTAACCTTCCTACATGCCAAATTTGACCTTTCAAAGTTCAATTTTTTTCGTCTATACATCGTCACAAAAGAACGGAAATGTTTTATTTAAAATCCATATAAAGTTTCAAACGCTTTTTCGCTCACTTAAACTTATTTTTATGTAATAGCCAAAAGATAATATATATATTTTTAAATATTTATTTTTCAAAAAAAAATACTCTGTCCTTTCTGATACTTCTAAGAATACGTGTACAAAGTTTCATGTTAATCGGCTGTGTAGTTTTGCCGTGAAAGCGATTAATATGATTAAATCAATTACTCCTCTAAGAAACAACCCTCTTGTAATATTGGGTTCATACTCTATGTGAATAGACATTGTATTATACTTTTATATTATATTATATTTTTTAATATGTTTTAATATATATATTATTTCCTAAAAATATAACAAAATCCCAAGTATATATATAGAGCCTATAAGGCGTACTTTTCCAAACTTTCCTCTCTCCGCTTCGCATCATATAAATAACCCACAACTTTATATTAGAGACCTTTTAACACCTCCTGAGGGCCGTAACGCGGGCTTTTTAACTTGTTCACACCCTTACTTTGAGTAAATTTTTAATTTTTCATAAAACTTATAATTTATATTACTTAAATTATTATAGTTATTATGTTTGTTTAGCTTCTCGCTCATAGCAGGATAGGAAGAGGGAACCTAGATACTTCCGTTCCTAACCTTCCGCGGATTTTGGAGGCATTGCGCTTTGCCTCGTTACCAGAGCGAGGTAATGAAAATATTAAATAATTCATTTCCCCGAGTGGGAATAGAACTCACAACCGTCACGCTTACAGTCGCTCACTTGTACCACTGCGCCTTGACGGCACATTATACAAAACATTATATACCAAATATTACATTACTAGTAAAAGTCCAAAATGGTCAGTCACAAAGATAAAACCTCATTCCGTCTTTCATACGCTGCCTAACATTCTCCATTTCCCATCCCTCCATATCCCGGAGTTTATCACCAGTATTTTGACCTATTTAAGCACACAAAAACAAATAGTAGGTATAAATTAAAGAAATCAAAAGGCAATATGCTTAGACACTCACACTCTTCCCAAATTATGCAACTTTGTGTATTCACTAATAAATAATTATAAAAAAATAAAATCGTCATATAAAAACAGTATATAAAGTGATACTTTACATTTTTTGCGTTTAGCTGGATAGAGACATCAGTGTTCAGACAATCCGTTTTCCATTTTCCGCCTAAATTCGAGACATTGCGCGTTCAGTCGCGGAACCCAACGCCGAGCTCTGCACCAGATAGGAAAAACGAAAATAATTCAAACACAAACTACAATACCAAAAATCTTATACAAACTACAATTTTATTCCTTCCTATTCATATAGCAAGCCGCCTCTCTCACCATCCACGAACGGGACAGCCGTAAATAAAGCTTTAAAAGTCCCGGGCCATTTTTTTCCTCACCGCTACCGGAACTCACGCTTGCGGCGAACAGATTTTTTCCCCGGATCCCGCCGGGTTATTACAGTGATTAATTCACTGGCTCCGACCTCTTGTTAACACGCGGTTTTTTTTTCTCGCTTTTTTCAACCGGTTTTTTAAACCTCACGGCAATTTGTCCGGTAATTTGCTACGTAGTTGGCTTGTTTGCTTAATTTATTTAACCTGTTGAGTGTTGGGCGCTTCTTTTTTTTTTGGTGTCAATCATTAAGCTTGTGTACAGGGTGTTTGTTTTTGTTTTATTTATAATTTGATTTTTAAAACAGTTTTTTTTATAGTTTTGTTTCATTTTAAGGTTAGGTTTGATATTGTTGGTTCAGTACATGATATGAGGTTGTCGTGGCACAGTGTCTGACTGTAAATCCGGCGGTAGTGGTTTCTATTTTCATAAGAGGGAATGATTATTTTTATAATTTTCATTTCTTCGCTCCTTTTTTCATTTCTTCTCCGCAAAATGAAACGCGGCGCTGAGTACTACCACTCAACCAGCAATATCTTGTAAATGAGTACTGGGGTATCTTGACATTAGGTTTTTCTGCGAATAATAGAATACAGCGTGAACCTGACTCCATTTTATTTTAGTAAGTACATGAGATGAGATGCTCAGTTTATGAACTCAATGAATGTACATTCAAATGTTACTTTATAAGATATTTATTTTTTAGTTGTACTTGCATTCTATGTATTTAAAATAGGTAGAAGATAAGATTGTTGTGTCATAATTTGTCTTTGCAATGTATTCGATATCTGTTATAATAACTAGATTAATACGTGAAGCAAAAACTTTGTATTATTTTTTGCGAAAATTGTGAGGAAAAAGGTATACGAAATTTGGCACTATTATATATAGTTTATATAGACAAAAAGTTTTTTTAAAATAATACATACATATAATATACATACAATACATAAATTTATAATATAAATACAATACACACTATCATACATTTGTGAATATATACACTTCTGTATATGAATAAGCATATACGTTGTTATTCTACTATTATCACGCGCGTCAACGGGTCCTCTACAATAATAACTAGATTTACATATGTTTTTTTGTGCTTTATTTTTTTTCCCCGTATAGCAAAGTAAGCGGACAGTAATTACTGTCCTATCAAGACACTCCTAAATCGCCAAGCAGTGAATCACACAGTAAAATACCACTGCGTCACGATAGCCTCAGATTCATAAAATTGCAAATATTTTTTTTTTCTAGCAATCAGTATTACACAATTATTTTTGGAATGAGTCTAATATACATTATATGTTTATTTTCTGTCATTATTAAATCTCATACAACAAAAGACTTAATATTTTTGTATTTTTTATTTATTTATATTTTTTTTATTAAAATTTTTTTTTGTATGTGTAGATACATTTTTTTTAAATATGTATGTGTTAGTTTATAGAAAAATATTCTTAGTTTTTATTTAAGTTATACATTAAGAATTATAAACATTTGAAAATTGTGTACAAAAGTCCTCCTATTCACACATTTTGTACTGATCAAATACAATTAAATTTGAAATAATAGTCATAAAACTTAGATTCTGTATTTTATTTCTATGCTACTTATCCTACACCTTATTATATTTCATTACGAAAAAAATCGTATCACAGACATCCTCGTACTATAAACGTTGCTTGTGGGTCCAATCCCCACCTAGTATCAATGCGCGGTGTTAAGTATCGTCACTCCCCACGCTACGTCTTGAATTCGGGCAAAATATGAAGAACAATGTGTTTTGACACAAAATTCTATTCTATCAGCAAATAGTGCAAAACCGAAAAAATAGAGCTAAAGATAATTAATGCTATTTGGTAAAAATAAATAAATACTAATTATTGAGTAATATTTATTATTAAAAAATGTTATAGTTGTAGTACTTTTATCTCATAAAAGTACTAATAAAATACTTATATTAGTTTATTTGTGCTTAGACATGTTCATTGAAATATTTCCATTAACGAAGGGATAAATAGTAGGACCTATGGGTTATCAAACGTTAGTCTAGAATAAGGGTTAAAGTTTTTATGCACTCGTAGCGCCATCTAAGGAGCAGTAGTGCTAATTCATAACATAAGTAACAAATTTATTTTGCAATAATATAAAATATGTTCAACTAATTATTTAAATAATATAATTAATAAACTTAAGAATATAAAACTCTATATTTTAATTTGACATTTTTAGAAAAATATTAAATTTATATCTTCTCGTCAAGAGATGGCAGTGCAGTATTAGTATTCTTTTCGTTAGTAGATGGCGCCAACTCCCTTAACTTGACTATTGAACAACAGATGGCAGTATAAGATTAATCTTTTCATAGATAGATGTCACTAAATATTTAGTTATGCTTTTCAACACTAGATGACAATTTAAATATTAAAAGTTTCTACACTAATATTGAGGAAGAATTTGTTTAGTAGAACAACAGATGAGGTTTGATAAGGCGATTTGATTTGATAAGGCGTAAGTATAGGCGTAAGCAGCAGGTAATTTCTTTAATATATTTCTATTATACGTTAGTTATAATTGTAAATCAGTTTATAAGAAAACCTGTAAGCATATATGATTTCTTACTAAAAATATGAATATAATTAAATATATCAAATATTACAGGCCTCCGTGGCGCATATCGCACCACAAAACAAATTTTAATTCACACAAAAGTGGTATTAAAATCAATCAATTGAAATTATACATATAACGTATAAGAAAAAAGTTTCTCTTTATAATATAACTTCAAGCAGTTGTTCTGGACCTTAGTTCCATGTGCGGGCTGATCCTAATCTATAAGGGCATAGTTTTAGGCTCTACTAATAAAGTATGTAATTATATAATTAAAATAACAAACAAGTATATCAAGATAAGAAATAATAAAATAAGTAAAGTCAAAAAGTTTTTTTTTATTTACGAATTTGCACTTGACATGAAATAAATAAGTAATTTAAAATTACTTATTTAGTTTTTGTGTAATTGTCAAATTAAGAAAATAACATTGAAACTCGACTTTGATTCTTAAAAACAAAAACAAAAATTTTGCGTGCTAGTGATATGCAATTACAAACATATCCAATCTTTTGAGGTACCGATTTTCTATATTCTAAATGAAAGTACAAAATACATTTTTAAATATCAAAATATACATGATAAAGCAAGTTAAAATAGTTTAATTAAAAATAACAAATATATCCTGAAATGAGATTTAAGCCCATAGACGAATACTTAAAAAAATATAAATTCTTAATACAAATAATAATTATTAACGAACGTCTTAAAGAAAATAATACTCATTATAAAGGGATACTATTAACCCTAGAACGTTAAAGCTATACAAAAATGCCCCAGCAAATTAAAAAAAGAAAAAAATCTATAGAGCGGCCATTGTCATTCAGATGGATGTCTTATTAGGCGCGTCCGTTGAGATAATGTTTGTCTTTCATTGTTCCTTTGAATGGGATGCTGCACTCAACTACTGTAGAATAGAATAGTTGTACACTTTTGTAATTCATGTATTAAGTAAGCTTTGTATGTTGTATGGGTTTTAAATTAGAATTTTAGTGATTTTCGTTAGGTTTATTATGATTTATATTTTTTGTTTTTTGTTTATTTTCTTTCACATTTTGATATAGTGTTAATTTGTGTTGGCTGTCTTATATCACGTTTTAGTGTAGAGAGAGATTCTTCTCTCAACTTTGAGCATTCATTTCATGTCTTTTTTAATAACGTATAAAATTAAACTATTTGTCCAAGTTTTAAAATTAAAAAAATATATATATACCTAGAAAAAATATAATTTTATGCAATAAACACAAAAAACCCATATAAAACTGTATTTTCTTATACATGTATAATATAAATAAAAAAATATTTATTCTAGACGGTTTCGTATACAATCATCAGTCAAACCAACTATACCACGCTGGCGTCCTAGTACTTCCCGAGTTCAGTTTTACTTTTAAGTAATAATGCTATTATGCCTACGGCGTAGCACTTTGTTCCGTAGACATGGAGCGTGTAAAATGGAAAAAATATTTTATAAAGTACCTTTACTATTCATTTAAAAAGTTAATTTTAATTTCATTGTGTTTTTTTAATTTTATTTGCTTACTATAAAAAATAAGTCGCTATTCGTCAGTGATTTTAATCTTATTTTTTATTATTATTTCATGTGCCTGTGTGTATTACTATTTTTAGTTGTCAT
The DNA here is from genome assembly GCA_018249695.1 of Heliconius erato demophoon. Taxonomy (NCBI): domain Eukaryota; kingdom Metazoa; phylum Arthropoda; class Insecta; order Lepidoptera; family Nymphalidae; genus Heliconius; species Heliconius erato. The sequence continues at coordinate 11,456 of DWQW01005381.1, forward strand.
ATTAAAAATAATGCTTTTATCTTGATTGTTTTTTCAGTTTCACGCTGTATCCCGCATATAGAGGTGTAGCAAGAGCGAAGCTCGTGTTAAGACACTAGGTCTGCGATTTTCAGCCACTCGACTGCGTGTTCAGTGGCGGACCTCAATGCCGCGTTTGATGAAATTAAATATTTCATTCCCCAAGTGGCCGATTTCCACGAATCGAACTCACAGCCGTCGTATCTACAGTCACACACTTAAGCTGTTGAATCATGAAGGAATCTATTCTATTCAATTAATAGTATCATACAAAATCTAAGTTGACAGACAAGTATACTTCACAAATTCATATTATTTTCATACATGATGTAATAAATTATAACTTACGAACATAAGAAAATGTGCTAATAAAATATGATTACAGGTACAGACAAAAAATATTATTTCAATATATAGTATGTATTTAATTATTTCGTAATGTAACATTATAATTAAATCATTTGCAAAATATTAAATTATTTTAATCACTATTTAAATATTCTAACGCAACAAGCTTTCGGTCACACTCAGGGTCAAACCAACCCTGCGAATGCCCACGAGGTGTCAAATAGAGACATGTGGCACCCCCTTCGTGAGAACCGGTTGTGCCGGAATGCAAATGCGGCCTTTTGTAGTGTGGACGATTCTTCACGTTTAATTGTTGTTTTTTTATCACGGAAGTTAGCTAGCTAGTGGACGCTTGGATTTATCGACTGTCGATAGTTATTTTTTTTTTATATAGATACTTCGATAATTTTGCATAGATGAGCTTAAAGCCGATTCGGTAATTATTGTCTTCAAAATTGCCTTATTTTGTTTAAAACAATTCTCTAATGCTAAACAAATATAACAATAAGAAAAAAGAAGAAAGGGAACAAGTGTATTTATTTCCCTACCTAATTGTAAATTTTTATTGTATTCGTATAACGAAAAATAAAAGTATAATTTATTAATTAAAACAAAAACTTATTGTTACTAACTATTTAACATTTGTATGAAAAATAATAAATGATTAATATTACTACAGTAATGTTAAATTTATTTCATATAAAAAAAATACGTTTAATTAAAATAAAACTAAAATCCGTTACATTTCCCTCAACACACGAACGTCACTAAAAAGCGCCGAAACCGGTCAGGTCAGTTTCGCAATCACAATAGATGCAATGGTTACTTAAATAGGTCCAAATATTATAATGTGATTCATTATTATTACATATCGGCTAACCCTTTGGCAAAGGTGCTTCTATTGTCCAGTCCAGCCCTTACTATCTTTTGTATGGACCCCTACAAGATAACCGGTAAGACAACTTTTGACCCCATGCAGTAGTGTATGGTTAAGTCAGTTGTGTTTTGACCATGTCGTGGTGTTCTTGTGCTTTGAAATCAGTTTAAATTTATTTTTTTCTAGTTCAGGTAAGCAATTTACAGTATATTTCTAAAATATTCATATTCTATGAAACTATATAAGAAACATGCCATTGTGACGTAGTTGCCAAGTTCCTAACTATAACGCGATGGTTGTCGGTTCGATTCTTATACGAGGTATGACCATTAAAACATTTTTATGTCACCAATCTGATTAAACAAAGTGCGGTGGAGTTTTCTCCACCCACTTACAAATATATGTAAATTGGCAAAAATACTCTATTGATATCGCAATGTAAAAAGTAGGTCTACGTATTAGTTATTTATATAAAGTTTAAGTTAACTTGGTCTCAATTACTATGTATAAAACAAAATATGTCAATATCTCTTTTTAAAAAATCAGTAAAACTTAATAACTTATATTAGTATAAACCTTGTGCTACCGACTAAAAAATACAATACACTTTTTATCAAAGGCGCCCCCGCCATCGATATTTTAGGGGTGGCTCGTCATTGGCCCGCATTTTTGTTCTTAACGCTTTTTCGTGGGCGTCTCGGGGGAGGGTGACCACCCCTGGCTTTCTTAAAAATGGCCCCTAACCAAATATCCAGTTCAGTTTGAAGGAAAATTTTCACATTTATTAAAGACTTTTCTTTTGTTTTATTTTGGCTTTCAACTCGCTATCGGTCTGGTTGATACAAAAAGAATTTTAGATTATATGAAATTCAAACTGAATAAATTATTATCAATATTAGTTGTTGGATACTTTAAAAAAAATTTTCTATTTTTTTTAATCTATAACTGAGAAAACTTAGTGATAAATCTTTCCTTTTACCATATCCATCTATTTAAACAGAGTTGCAAATTTCCACGTTCATTTTATATTACTCGATATTTTTTAAAATTTAATCATTTAATTTAATATGCGGCATAATACAATAAATGCCTGACGGCATATTTGGTTATTATTTACATTTTTTACATTTATTATTTTTTTTAAATTTGTTTAGTAGGCTAGGGAATGTAGGAGAGCACTAAACAGAAACAGGAGCAAATGGGACTTCTTTCTTCCTTCTCTCCATGTTAAGTCTTTAAGGAACAAATTAACAATGATATACTAATTAAAAACCTTGTGGTATATACATATACATTTCTTGAAATAGGGCGATTTTACTAAAATAGTACACAAGTACAGCTTATCAGCTTCATCAGAGAGAACCTAGTGCTAAGACACTCCATTCCCCACTTTCTGCCGAATTCTGGAGGTATTGCGTGTTGAGTGAAAAGTTTTGTTAATTAAAAAAAATCCTTTGAATTTTTTTTATACAATATTTCTCCATATCCAGATATGTCACACAAAATAGTTATAATAAATTAAGTATTAATATAAGAAATAAATACGAATCTCATTTTTGTGTTAATTGATTCCATAACCGAAAAAAAAATATTAAAAATACCCAATTTAAACAAAATGACTCCATAGTTCGAAATAGGGCGAAACGTAAATGGGTAAGGTAGGTAAGTACCTACCTATATTAAATAATCCAATAAGATACAGAATTAAAGTATACAAGTCGTTTTTATACAAAACGAGCGTCGGATCCGAACGGAAGGGGGATCTATCAAAAGTTTGCAACGACACAAATATAATTATGAGGAAAATCTCGGAAGGGCGACGAGAAAAACTTACGATGTGCCTGAGATTGATTTTATTTGGAAGACGACACGATTTTTTAATTAAACAACGTTATATATAATGAAAGGCTTCGAGGGATAGATTCTTTGACTATAGGTACTTATCTGCGACGGTTGTGGGTTTGATTTTCACTCGAAGGAATGATATTTTAATTATATTTATGTCCGCTTTGGTCGGTTACGCCTCATAGCTCTTAATATCCTAGAAGTAATACTAGGACAGATAGCCAAGTAGCAAAAAAACTAAACAGTTAATTAAGCAACGTTAACGAGACCAGCGTGTTATAGTGGGACAGTGTTCAATTGTATACGCTATGGCTATAGGTTCGATTTCCATTCAGAATGATATTTAAATCATCTTTATAACTTTACAACAATCTACGCCTGTTGAGGCGTTGTTAAGCTTTAGAGTAAGCTTAGTCTTAGTTAACACTAACACTAGGTCTACTCTACCTTAGCCAGTAGGTACTGGCTAGTAAGAGATGTATAAAATTAAAAAAAGTAATGAATCAATAAAATTCTAAGGAAGATAGGTATTTACAACGTTATGAAAAGATTCAACGAAACAGGGCGCCTTGTTTGGAATCTCGCTTTGAGCGTTTATTGAAAAGTTTCGTTACAACGTCAAGTTTACGTGGGCTTTATTCATAATAAAAAAATGTAAAATCGTTATTATATTTTATATTTTTTTTACAGTAAATATGATTAAATTAAAAATCTAATAGGCTTTATTTAGAACTATAAATTTAAAAATAATAAATATTTTTAAATTAAAATTTATCATAAAATAAGTGAAATATGAAAAATCTTGCAAGTACAAGTTTACAAGTTTAAACAATATTCATTACTTCTTGAAAAATTAGCTATATACCTATTATAGTCTCATGATAATGATACAGGATATTTCAAATGAAATTTCAAATGAAATAGCTCCACGCTATATCCCACATAATATGGGCAGGGGAACCTAATGTTGAGATACTCCATTCCCCACGTACCAAGAAATTCTCGAGGCATTGCTTATTGGGTGGCGAAACTCAACGCCTCGTTTTGCCTTGTTAGTACAGGAACATGAAAATATTAAATAAATATTGCCCCCGAGTGGCAATCAAACTCACGACCGTCGCGCTTACAATCAGATGCCGTGCCACTGCGCCACGACATTCTCAGATAAAATCAAAAGTGACTGCCATGGGTTCCTATAAAGCATCATGGTGTATATTTTTCATGGTGACACGTTGTTCGCCGCCGCTAAAAGTTTCTCAACCAATTTACTGTTTAAGTGTACCCATTTGTCTCAAAACACCCAACTTTCGACAATTATTTACAGATTATGTTAAAAATAAATAGTATTTTTTTTAATAAATAGTAAATTTATTTATTTCTTAGTCCCTTTCTAGGAAAAAAGTAAATTATTTTTATTTGTTTCGTTGTAAATTTAATATCGAGATCACATCATCATCATTAGTACCTATATTATTACTTATATTTATTATAGCGCTGGTCAATATTCATAATACAATAGCATAATCTGTTATATTAAACAAAACATAGTTATGTATTTTTTTTAATTAAATATTTATAAAATATTCCTATAGGAAAATGTTAAATATACCACAAATCATAAAATCTTCTAGTAACCTATGGTATACAAATGTTTCTTAATTACAGAATTTATATGTCCTTTTTAGTAAACAGAGTAATAATAAAAACAAAAACTCATTAATTAAAAAAATAAATCTCCAACTTGGCTCTACCTTAGACCTTATTAACTCATCCCTAATTTCAAATTAGAAAAAAGTAAAGTCGGCCATTTTGTGTTCTGAACTTCTGATTAGAAACGCGCAAATTTGATAGCTACAAGCGAAGTAAAAATATTTTAAAAGGGAAGGAGGGCCTCGCCCTCGGCCTTAGGATTCTCGACGCCCATGGCTGCTTTTTTCTAAGGGAGATAGAAATTATTTTTCTTTCTTCTTGTATGTTTTAATGTACTTACTTTAAAATGTTTTTTTTTCCTAAATATTTTATATTGATTACATGGAAATATCATTATATGCATACCTCGTAATAAATTCAAATATCGTAACAACATGACAAAAAATTATTTCTTCACACCAAACATTAGCAGGATAGGCAGAGAGAACCTAGTGTTGAGACACTCAGTTTCCCACGCACTTTTGATTTTCAAGACATTGCGAGTTAAGTGGCTCTGCTCACTCAAGGCAACGCCGCGCTTTTTCTGTTTATTAGAGAGAGAAAATAAAAAAAATATTCAATAATTATTAATAATAATCCCCCAAGTAAGAATCGAATCCACAAACGTCGCTTTCACAATATTTTAAAGCTCAGGATGAACCCTCTTCGCCCTCGGTCTTAGGTTTTTTGACGCCCATCTCAGCTTTTTTCCAAAGGGGAAATTTTGCAATTTAAATTTTATCTCTTCGTAATGACTCTCTGGATTTTACTGGATTCAAATTTCGCAAGAAAATAAAATATGTTTGGCTAATCTTTGTGATACTTTGTAAGCTGGTCACGATTGTTTTTTGTTTTGTGTATTCATTGGCCTCTAGTTGAGTGCTTTGGATGAAATGAGTTGATATTTAGATTTTATGTTATAGACCTACATTAAAATATATTTTTTTTGTAAGTATAAGAAAATATTATATTATGTAATCAGCTTCACGCTGTATCCCGCACACAGCAGGATAGGCAGAGGGAACCTAGTGTCAGACACCCTGTTTCCCAATTTCTGCCGAATCCTAGAGGCATTGCGTGTTAAGTGGCAGAACTCAACGCCGCGTTTTGCCTCGTTATATTATGTAGATTACAATTTTCTTAATTGTAAGAAAAAATAGAATAAATTATTTAAATAATTAAAATAATATTTAATAATATAACAACTTAATAGTAAGGTAATAAAGATATAGTCCAAGTAATTGAATCTTATTAGAAAATGGAACTTCTGTGTGTGTTCTCAAATATATATACAAAATGACTGAATGACAATTATTAGTGGTAGATTTAATAATATTCTCTTGTCAAGATGACAAATATGTACGAATATAATAACAAAGCTTTTTAAAAATCTTAAAAGTTCTTTTTTAAACTTTCTAATTAGATAAGAACATATTTAGAAATTAATTTTTCAACATTTTACAATTATTCCACCATATCATGCAATCGAACCTGCACTAATATTATATATTTTAAAATATATCTTTACACTACTGCATCACAGTTGATGACACATAAATATGACACATAAATACCTGTTGTATAAAACTTATTTTAAAATGGAAAAACAAATGCAAATCGTTAAAATAAAAGATAGCAGTTGATTCATTAGAGTCGATTCAAAGCAAGGGGTCACGGTGGAGGTACCTATAAT
>DWQW01005382.1:0-17924 GCA_018249695.1 Heliconius erato demophoon
AACGCCGCGCTTAACCTCGACACCAGAGCGAAGAAATGGAAATATAAATTTAAGTAAATATTTCATCTCCTCGAGTGGGATTCGAACCCACAACCAGTCGGTTTTGCAGTCACACCTCGTGCCGCTGTGCCACGACCGGCCTCTTATTTATTTAGTACTAAAAATATTCAGTCTTTGTAGTTTCTATTTCTTTAAATAATCACTTAAAATCTTATTTTCTTATTGTATAAAATATATAATTTTTTTTATGAAAAAACTTCAAAGTTCTCCTAATGTATACAAATAATATACTTATTTAGTAAACTAAATTTCGGTCGTGTTCTAAATTACTTTCAGACTTTTGATAAGAAAATGCTTAATACGTTGGGTAACATTTTCGTAATTTCCATAGGGATACATTCTTGTAGTATAAGTAAATAAAAATTTTTATTAAGAAAATTCTTTAAAAATACGTAAGACATACTTAACAATGAGGAGGTACTGTTCGTAAAATCATTTGCGGCGACAATATAAAATAAAATACTGTTATTCGTCTAGGGAATCTGCATATCCTAACAAAATCCAGTCTTTTACGTACAGTACTTTCAATCAGTCAGTCATTCAGTCAGTAACGGTGAAATAATTCTATATATTATATATATTCTATATATATACATTTAAAGATAGCTTTATAAGATAAGAATAGCTTTGAGGCCAGTCGTGGCGCAGCGGCACGAAGTGTGACTGTAAAACCGACTGGTTGTGGGTTCGATCCCCACTCGAGGAGATGAAATATTTACTTAAATTTATATTTCCGTTTCTTCGCTCTGCTGTGTGCGGGATACAGCGTGAAGCTAATTTGATTTAAAGATAGCTGACGAGCGACAGATAAAGTAAACGACTGTTGGTAGCATATTTTTTTTTATACCTATTTCATAAAAAATTACTTTATATCTACAAACCTACATTGTAATGTGGTACTTAAATATATATTTATAATGATGTTTTATGAAACATAAAACAAAAGGTCAAGTAGAAGATATAAAAATGCTTAAGTTCTTTTAGCTTAAAGTATGATAATAAAAATAAATAAAAGTATATATTGGTATTGATATAAAAATATTTTACATCTCAAATACAAGTAAATCAGTTTCACACTGAATTCCGCACACAGCAGGGTAGGCAGAGGGAACCTAGTGTTTAGACACTCCGTTCCCCACTTTCTGCCGATTCCGGAGACATTGCGTGTTGAGTGGCAGAACTCAACGCCGCGCTTAAACTCGGGACCAGAGCGAAGAAATTGAAATATAAATATAAGTAAATATTTTATCTCCTCAAGTGGGGATCGAACCCACAACCAGTCGGTTTTACAGTCATACTTCGTGCCGCTGCGCCACGACTAGCCTCAATTGATTTGATTTTTGTTTTTTTTTAAATACAAGTACCTAATACATGTTATATATAGGGTGTTTAACAATTACTCATACCATAGTATTCTCAGTATCAACATTGGCTATAATAGACCATAATAGATGACCACAACAAAAGCGAGGTTTTTAGGTTCAGACAGAGCTAACCTCGAGTGAATGTCAACACACGACATTCCTGACTATCAGCATAATTTTTGAGACATTTTTTTTTTGAGTGGCTGAACTCAACGCCGCACTTTGATTAATATTAATTAATTCATACTAATAAATACAAAATACTACTTCACGCTGTATCCCAAAAATAGAAGGGTAGGCAAGGGGACCTAGTGTTAAGACACTCCGTTCACCACTTCCTGCCGAATTTTTCGAGGCATTACGCGTTAAATGGCGGAACTTTTACCAACTTTGAAAATATTAAATATTTCACTTCCTCTAATAGGATTCGAATCTATCACCTACAGTCACACTCTAATATCGCTGCGCCACGACTAGCTTCACATAACAAATTATTGGTATTTCAATACAATTCCAATAAGATCCATTTCCAACCTAATTCCTTAGCTTTGACAACCCTATCCTACCTAAAGTACCGTTAGTCGCACTAAATTAACAAAGCGGAACGGCCCAGTTTACAGTTTTACATATCAATGGAGATCACGAAACCGAAGACCAACACCGTCTGGAGTTTCTCTTCATGGTGACTGATCAAGCTTGACGTTTAGTTTTATATACAGCTAGCTATATGTAATGTTAGAAGGTGGAAAATATTTCATTAGAACGCAAAAAGTTTCACATATACATATTATTGTCAAAATATAAAAAGGGAAAATATTTTTAAATATTTCTTCAGCTTCACATGAAACGTAAAAGGAACCTAGTGTTAAGACACTTCTCCCCATTTTCCTACGAAATCTAGAGGCATTACGTGTTGAATGGCGGAACTCAACATCGCGTTTTGCAATGTTACATATTTGATTTCCTATAGTGGTAATCGAAGCCACAAGCTGTCGCATTTACAGTCACACGCTTGTGCTCCTGCGCCACGACTGGTTTCAAAAATAAAGAGAATATAATATTTTTATTTAAAAGTATGATTTAATATAGACGTCACTCGCAAATTTATTTACGTGGACTAAGACATAGAAGATCTCCTTTATACTCAATAGGAACGTTAAATATAAAAATATAATTTTAATATATAAGATTAATAACAGCAATATAAAATGTTGACACAGCATTCACGATTACCCGCAGGTGCCAACGGGACAGTGTATAATATGGCAAAAGATAAATTTACTTTCTTAATTATGAATATTATTATATCCAATTTAGAATAAACATTCAAATAAATATATTTGATAAAGAATCTTTAAAAAATCGAGAATTCAAATTTTCATATGAATCTGAATAATAATATATAGCCTAAGTTAAGTTTATTTATTTTAGCTCAATAAAAACGCGTGTTCTTTAATAAAAAACGTCATAATAAAAGTGTAATTTAACTAATCATTTAATAAACGATTATGTAACAAACCATCTCATAGATTAAAAAACCGAATATAAAAGCCAAAAGTACAAAAAAATCACTTCTATATCAATATTAATAGAATTAAAAAAAATACTTTTACGTATACGTATTTTTTTAATTATATAAATATTGATATAGAATCATAAAAAATTAAAAAAACATTTGCTTAAAAAATAAAATAAAATGTAGTCGTTGTTCGTTGTTTTCTATCCACAATCGTTAGTCCAATCTACCAAAAGCTCATCCATTTAGTGAAATCTAACAAGAAATGGCTATACTGGTACCGCTAATAGAAGCATTACTGCTGAACAAAAACTGCACTTAATTTTTTCTACTAAAAATAGGTGTTAAGACGTTCTAAGTGTTCGTACGACGTGGACAAAAAAACACATTAATGATCGCCTAGAAAATACGTCCTAATTAAGTACTAAATCATATTCTTTTGCTGTAAATTATCAGCTTCACGCTGTACGCACACAGCAGGGTGGCAGAGGGAACCTAGCGTTGAGACACTTCGTTCCCCACTTTCTGCCAAATTCTGAAGGCATTGCGTATTGAGTTGCAGAACGCAACACCGTGCCTTGACTCGACACCAGAGCGAACTAATGGAAATATAAATTTAAGTAAATACTTCATCTCCTCGAGTGGGGATCGAACCCATAGCCAGTCGGTTTTACAGTCACACTTTGTGCCCCTGCGCCACAACTGGCATCACTGTAAATTAAATATTGAGAGTCCATACCATTGTCGTTTTTATGACTAAAATACGAGAAAACTAAGCGGCATTCTAATAAAATATAGTTTTTCTTCGCTTTAAAGGTTCGAACCCGCGCCTCCTGGAAACCGACGTTCTCACGTAAGTATGGCTTAGTGATAAGAGCGCCTGGACGGTTCTCACATACGTATGGCTTAGTGGTCAGAGTGCCTGGACGGTTTCCAGGAGGCGCGGGTTCGAGTCCCACTACGTTCAATTTTTATACGTTTTCTGAATAAGTATTTATCCGTTTATTTCATTGTATTCAATTTCCCAGCTTTCGCTGAATTTTCAAATTTTGCGATGAGTGACAAAACTCAACGATTTGAAGATTAATAATAAAATAGGTTAACATCAGTAACCATATTGCTATAATGATATTCTGTTTGTATATAATATCAATATAACTATAGTTCTAATAGTACCGGTTGGTATTGGGTGCGCCGCATCGGTGAGAGGGCGGTCAACCTTGGTGCATGGATCACTTCCTTCTAATAATATACACGTATATATCGTCAAGTTTATACGCAAACGGCCTTTGTTGTTGCGTCCATTTTTGTTGTGTGAAAAGAAATGTTAATATAAATCAGCTTCACGCTGTATCCCGCACACAGCAGGGTAGGCAGAGGGAACCTAGTGTTAAGGCACTCCGTTCCCCACTTTCTACCGAATTCTGGAGGCATTGCGTGTTGAATGGCAGAACTCAACGCCGCTCTTAACCTCGACACCACCGTCACACCTCGTGCCGCTGCGCCACGACTGGCATGTTAATATTGGCATAAATATTGAAAATTTTCGATTTTGCTTTTACAATTTTAATCAATTTCGTTTCTAGGACAAAGAAATGGCTCTATTTTGAGATGGAAAAAAAAGAATTTCTTTTTTATTTTTAAAGAATAATCATTGTTTTTTAACTCAATTAAAAATGAAATATGGAACAATCCCTAATAAAATGATAACCTTCATAATATGAGAATATAATTTTATTATTATCACCTGCTAAGTGTCCAAGAGACCTACAAGCCCGTTTGCCATATGCTAAAATTTGTGACCCAAATCAACATGCGAACCAAAATTATGAATCATCATGAAATGTACACAGAAATATCAACCTTATTCAAATAAAGGTAAATAATACTTTTATGTAAATAATATTACAGTATATTAAGCTTAAGTACAGCTGCACTTATATTCACCTGGCCGGAAGAAGTTGGAAAATACGTTAAAACCCAACTGTTTTTTTCTTGAAGATTACCTGAGAACAAAGGTTACATATATTAAAAATCGTTATTACATAAATAAAATTAATTAATTACAATGTAATTAATATATTTAAAAGAAAGTTAATTAAAAAATTGAATGGCCGTAGAATAAGAAAGAACATCAATATAAACAATTGAAACGGTGACTTATTTGTTAATATTATAAAAATAGAATTAAAACAGATTCCTTTTCTAAATGATTTATCTATTTAAATTTAAATTTTGTAATTATATACCGAAATCACACTTAAGACGTAAATTTCACATTAAAATGTATCCAATTAAAACTTTCAATACAATATTTATCACTATATCACATACATTTAAATGTCGATTTCCAAAGATCGATTCTAATTAAACACACAAGTCACGTACTCAGGACAAACTCGTACTACAATTTCTTCTAGCTAGTGCATTCACTGTAGGGAACCATAACTTTGTGTCGGAGCTATCAGTCTCCTTGACAATAATTGAAAGAAAATTATTCCCTATTGTCTAATTTAGGCAGAGGGAACCTAGTGTTAAGACACTCAGTTCTCCATTTTCCACCAGAATTTAACGCCGCGCTTTGCTTCGACACTAGAGCGAAGTATTGAAAACAATAAATCTTACATTTCCTCGAATGGGAATCGAACCCACACTACAGTTTCAAACTTGTCCCCCTATGCCACGACTGGCCTCAACTTTGCCATGTGAACCATAATTTCCTATAGCTAGTCCAGTCAGTGTAGGGAACCATAACTTAGTATCGAACATTTCAGCTATAAAGCCATCAGTCTCTTTGACAATTTCTCGGCAAAGCATTCAAGATTTACAAGTACTTTCTCCGATACACGACTAAATAGAAATGTAATTATGCTTCGTAAATGCGTTTATTGGATTCCAAGCGTTTTCTTGGTATGTTCATTATTTAAATAATTATAAAAGAGAATTGTTAAAAATCAGCTTCACGCTGTATCCCGCACACAGCAGGTTAGAATAAATATTGCACTTCCTCGAGTAAGGATCGAACCCACAACCAGTCGATTTTACAATCACACTTTGTGCCATAGCGCCAGGACTGGTCTTAATTGTGTTAATCGCTAATTATTGCTGAATAAAAAAATTTAAACACTGTTCTATAGAGAACTTATACTGTATTATTTTCTGTTGTTTCCTAATATATGACTTTTTGAAATGTTGAAACTCGGAGTATTAAGAAAATTGGTTTATAAAAATGGTAAACGCTTTGTTGTGTCGCTACAAAAATATAATCTGCTTTGTTCTTATCATACTGGTAAATGGGTAATCTCGTTTTATTCCATTCCCGTAGAAATTTCGAGTATCTCTTAGTGCTCCCCTGCAATCTCTAACATAACTAAAAGTCTATACCAATTTTCAGCTTTCTAGATTTAGTAGTTTCGGCTAAGTCGCTCAACACTACGGTGTAGCTAAAGAGCGTAAGAAATACCTATTGTTGCTCTTGATATTTAACGTTATATTTCACACTGTCCGGTATTGTTCGGTATTGGGTGGGGAATTTCAATACGATATTTCTATATATTTTTTAGCTTCACACTGTATTCCGCACAAAGCAGGGTAGGCAAAGGGAACCTGCATACGTAATGTTAAGACACTCTGTACACATTAAGCAACCTCCATTCTCCACTTTCCGCCGAATTATAGAAGCATAGCGTGTTGATTGGCAGAACACAACGCCGCTTTGCCATTACCAGAGCGAAGAAATATATTTTTCGATTTTTTGAACAAAATAAAATATATTTAAACATTATTCCAGGAAAGATTTAAACTTAAAACTCTTATATATATTTATCGTGACTAAACGACAGAGTCAACATTTCAAAAACAAATAGATGAAATTACATCTTTCTCATTAAAATGCCATTTGGTTAAAATTATTCTCGACACCATCTTTGCGCGTTTGGAAAGTGACGATTGTATACAATTGTTCGTATCTTTGACCTTTCATAAGACAAAGTTCTTTGGTGGGTTTAATTACACAATATTTAGTGCTCCCAAAGAACGGAGAGATTTTTCACTATATCTTCAAACTAAAACAACTAAACAAATAGTACTTTAAAAAAAATTAAAGTATTAATCAAATGCCAACGAGAAGAAAAATATTTAGAAACGTATTCAAAGTTGAAGGTAGCGAGTCCCGAAATATTCTATCCAATTTGGCCCTATCGAGCTATATCCAAAATTCTTATGAACATGTGTTGTTTTAAAGTAAACTATAACAAACACATGTGCATTTCCACATATTTTTTCATCAATATTTCTTCAAACGGAATTCGAACAAAAATGCACTCACTACAAACTACATGTGCGACAGTATTATCTCAGCCGAGAAAGCGACCAGACACAAAAGTGAGAAAGAAGAAAGCTGGATCTGATATTCGCAACCATCACCTCCGTTCCCAGACCTTCACAATGTAAATAAAATCTCGTAATAGACGTAAGTATGTATGGTTGATGAAAACGTTACGCCATCGCCCCAAAAACTGTTCGCGCTTAACACAAAATGCAATTAATTAAAACTTTCTCCATGTACGGAGGTACAAGATTCATATCCATTGTGTTATATATAGAATTATGATGACTTAGATATATTACATATTTCTTTATAAAGTAATGATCATTATGTTGATATATTATATTAAATAATCATTCGTGATGACTGTTTGATATAACGTTATATAATGTGGTGGGTTTAGGAAGTAAAGTCTTTATAAGTTAATGTGGATGTTGCCATTACAGCTTAATGAGAATTACGATATCTTTATTGCACTTCTTTGTAGAAGTTAAGTGTATAGAAGGTATATTGCGTATAGGATAAAAGCTGATCTATATATGTTAAATCCAGATTCCAGACTATTGTATTCTTTCAAAAAGTTACTATTATGACGTAAATATAAATAAATAAATTGATTAAACTTTTTACGATATGACCCATTACGCGCATTTTCGCATTTATATTTGTAATTTTTGAAAAATTACAGAAAACACTACTTTACATGAAATATAAACCGTTTATATCCTCTATAACATACTCATATGTAATACAATAATTTACATAACAATATGGAAAGGCAAAAAAAGAAATTTTAAAAAATATGATTACGATGTTTTTAAAAACAACAGTCTCGAAAATTCGACGGTTTCGCACTAGTTTCCCTCTGCCTACCCCGCTATATGCGGGATACAGCGTGAACCTAAAAAAAATACTCGACAAATAGACAGCAAAGTGACCTATAGGGTTTAGGTTTTTTTCTTTTGAAATGCGGAACCCTAATTCAAGAATAATTTTACCCAACAAGGACTGCAACATTTGAAATGATAAATCAAATTTAACTTGCAATAGTCAGTTGTTGTAATATTATATCACATAAAAATAATTAGATAAGTGATTGACAACTAATTTATTTAACGCACGTTTTTTTTTAATTGCTGTTATAATTTAGCTTTGGTTATATTTACAAATATTTGCTTGACTTTAATTAAAAATGTAATATGTCACTTTTTAAATTGAGGCCGGTCGTGGCGCAGCGGCACGAGGTGTGACTGTAAACCGACTGGTTGTGGGTTCGATCCCCACTCGACGAGATGAAATATTTACTTAAATTTATATTTCCATTTCTTCGCTCTGGTATTGAGGTTAAGCGCTGCGTTGAGTTCTGCCACTCAACACGCAATGCCTCCAGAATTCGGCAGAAAGTGGGGAACGGGAGTGTCATAACACTAGGTTCCCTCTGCCTATCCTGCTGTGTGCGGGATACAGCGTGAAGCTAATTTAATTTGATTTTTTTTTAAATTAAAGTTAAATAAATTATTAGACTTTTTCTTTTTTTAATAATATTACTTTGTTTTCGTTAAAGTGCAAATAAGCCGGGCTAATTGTTCATTGTTTTATTTTATGGTTTTCACTTTCATTTTTATAGTAGTGACGTTCTTGAATAGTATATAATAATATGAGCAATTACTATAATATGAACAATTAAAAAAAAAAACAAAAAAAGATAATATTTTCGACTTTGATGAGAGATTTGTTTGTTACTTTGTTTTCACAAACGTAAATAAAAAAAATATCCACAACTTTAAGTGGGAATCGAAGTCACAACTGTCACGTTTACAGTCAGTCACTGTCCCACTGCGTTACGTTAGCCTCATATTAGCTTAAATTTCCAAATACTATTAGTAGATAATTATACAATATACGTAGTTGACTCATATTTCAACACAACGACATTACAATAGCCTCTAGATATCATTTGTTCAATATGATCAATTGGTAATTATATAGAAATAATGTTAGAAGGCCTAATGTACGCGAGTCCACGCCAATTTAAATCAATCCAAATTTCAATGAAAGATATAATTCAACTCATTAGAAGCCGTCGTGGCGCAGTGGCACAAGCGTGACTGTAAACGCGACGGTTGGAGGTTCAATTTCCACTAGGAGGAAATGATTTTTTTTTTTATGTTTTCATTTCTTCGCTCTTTCGGCAACAAGGTAGGTTACCTTTGTTGCCGAAAAAGCAAAAAAACTCAAGTTTCGCCACTCAACACGCAATACTTACTGAATTTTAAGAAAAATAGAGAACGAAGTGTCTTAACACAACGGTTCCCTCTGTCCACATTGCTGTGTGCGGGATACAACGGGAAGTTGATTTAATTTAAAAAGGTCATGTTCAAAAATTAATACTTATTTTCCAATATTTTTATGTATTATTCTGAGCACGTCCTAGAATTTTCAATTTCAAGGTAGCAACATTTAAAATATAATATATGTACATCTAAACAACTTTTACTTTTAGCGCGTACGTATGCAACGCGTGCCCTTACTACAGTTCCTAGAAGAATTAACACATTGACGGCAGTGTGCAAGTGAAAATTAGGATGGATATGGTCATAAATACTAATTTGTGTTTCTCCGCCTTTCCTGCGAAGTGAGAAATAGGCAGAGAAACCCAATGGTAGGTATGAAGAACTTCGTAATTGGAGATATATAACAAATTGAGGGAAGTACCCAATACCGTTTTATTAAAATATATACGTATAAATAAGTTAAAATATATAAATATATGTGACGAAATTGAACCCAAAACCATCGCGGTTAAACACTTTTTTGCGCCTAGCTTCACGCTGTCCCTGTGTATATACAGGAGGATAGACCAAGGGAACCTAACATCAGAGCCTAGCGCCACTATTTATCTTGTTACCATAGGAAGAGGAAATGCTTGAGGAAATGATAATAATAAATTTCTCCGACTGTGAATCGAATCCACAACAATCACGTTTATAATCCATCACTGTGCCACAACGATAACGAACAACATATAACGTTAATATATATTTATATTTATTAAAAATTACACAAAATTTCATAGAAAAAAAAATCTACGAAATCTACTAAATGCCTGATAGTACACACGCCTATACTTCGAATGGTATGTGAACAAATGCCACGCTTACCATATTCCAAATGTCAGAATCGTGATTTTTGTCGTATAACGTTACGAAACGGTGTTAGCAATTTGGTACGAGTTCGGCGTATCGCTGGTTCTAATTTAAAATGAGTTAATATTTTAAAGTATCATAAAAACGCTTTTATCTACAACCTTGAACTAAATCTTAATTATTATTATTTATATACCTACTATGAAAGTTAGGAAACTTTGGAGTAAAATTAAAATAAAAAAAATCAGCTGTATCAGCTGTATCCCGCAGCACACAGCAGGTAAGGCAGAGGGTTCCTAGTGTTAAGACACTCCGTTCTACACTTCCCGCTAAGTTACGGAGGCATTGCGTGTTGAGTGGCGGAGCTCAACGCCGCTCTTTGCTGGAGAACGGAGTGGAGTAAAACTAATTTTATAATATAACATTTTATATAGCATTTATGATTGTGAAAATCGCATAGTAAAATGTCAATTTGCTATACAAGAAGACTCTCTGACCATCTAGAAAATGTGATTATAATGGCGGTAATGTAAAAGTATTAGAAAGCGAGGGCTGTTCAAGTGTTGCCTGCGTCTACCATCTATCTACAGTTGAGACAAATGGAGCAAGGCAAATTTTATCTACTAATAAACATTAAAGTTGCCGTCCGTGAGCTTAGATGATTCGAAATTATAGATTGTTCAAGCGATTATAATAGTTTTCAATTTAATGCAAATTTAATATAACTGTTTTATGGTCTGAATGTTTGACCGAATTCCTTGAGAAAAGAGATTAGATCGTTTTTGAATGATCTATTTGTTAATTGTTCTTATTATTTAACTTCATCGTGTGAGTAATGAAATATTTCATTGTTTTTCATTTTTTCGCTCTGGTGCCGAAGCAAAATGCGGCGCTGAGTTCCGCCATTCAAAAAAAAATGTCTCCAGAACTCCGCGGTACATGGGTAACGGGGTATTTCAATACTAGGTTCCCTGTGCCTGTTGTGTGTGGAATACAGCGTAAAGCTAAGAAACTAACTTCACTCCATACAATCACACTAGTCTAATGTTAAGTAATATTTAAGGAAATATATGCAGTGCATACCAAAAGGTGACCATAGAGTCTGCAGTATAAGAGAAAATTATAATAAAAAAAAAGCAATTCTCTCGTCTTCTTTTGCAAATTGCAGGATTAACAGACAACCTAGTGTCAAAACTCCATACTCCCATGTTCGCCCGATTTTGATACATCACATGATGGTGGCGAAACTCAACGCCGCGATAACCAAACTTAAAAAGTAATATTTGTTTTATATAAGATTATAACATGATTGATTATATTTATCAGCTCAATTAGAACAGTGGGTTCCAAGAATTCGCACTGGTCACGCATGACCTCGCGTTACGGAAGAAATGTATCTGATATTCAATTACTTCACCTAGATTTCACAGCCGTGTCTAATATCTGTGTTTCGAAATTTTTGTATCTAGAGTATAGTAATACAATACATGGATTTAAAAAAATATATATAAATACCTATAGTGTATTAAAAATGTAAATACCTATACTATATCCTCACTATAGATTGTCAATTGGCAAGCATAACTAAAAATAATGATGGGTATTTATTAAAAAAACGTATAAAAAATTGAACGAAGCGGGATTTGAAACTGCGCCTCCCAGTAAACCATACAAGCGCTCTGACCAACTAAACCATTTTTTTTTCCCTAAGGATTTTTCTTTCCTAAGTGTGGTTCCTAAGGATTTTTCTTTTTTAAGTGTTAAAAAATGTTTAAAAATAATGATGGATTAAAATTCTGATGTATAAGAATGTAATATCTTGTTTATAGAAGTTTATAGAAGAATGTAATATCTTGTTTATATGTTGACGGACAAGAATCGCGTGAATGGTCTCCCTCATAACCTACAAATTTTGAAATAAACGTAAAATATCTAAAAACGTACTTAAAACATTGAAGTACAAAAAATTACTCAATACAAAAAAATATAGTTTTTTTAAATATTAATATAAATTAATCTTAACAATAGCTAGTTATCAGTTAACTTGTAAGAGACTGGAAAAAAAAATTTCCATCAAGTTATTAACATTTACTTTTGAGGTAGTTGTACTAAGTAAACAATTGAAACTATAAAATGAATGCTTTTCAGATATTGATTTCTATTTTTCATATAAAACGATATGAAAAATTTTAAGGAGTAAAGACGATGAGATAAAGTGGTATATATTTTGGATTTAATTTTTTTTTTAAACTTGTCTTATAAAAAATTATGATATTACATACAGAAGTAAGTCTAACTTTGTGTAAAAAAAACCACTCTTCTTGAAAGCACAGCCTTTGATGTACCTTTAACGGTATCTCTTGACTTTAAATGATTGTTTATATTAGCGTTTATTCTCCAACAAAATGTTTTTAACCGTAACAAATAAATTTTCAGGTCACGAAGTTACAAAAAAATAACCTTATGTTTGGCCTTGGCTTATATGTTATTACAGTCATCTTCACACTGTATTCCGCACACAGCAAGGTAGGCAGAGAGAACGTAGTTAAGACACTCCCTTCCCCACTTTCCGCCAAGTTCTACACTAGCCATGGCGTGTTGAGTGGCGGAATTCAACGCCGCGCTTTGCCTCGACAGCAGAGCGAAGAAACGAAAATTTAAATATAAAATAAGGCCGGTCGTGGCGCAGCGGCACGAGGTGTGACTGTAAAACCGACTGGTTGTAGGTTCGATCCCCACTCGAGGAGATAAAATATTTACTTAAATTTATATTTCCATTTCTTCGCTCTGGTGTCGAGGTTAAGCGCGGCGTTGAGTTCTGCCACTCAACACGCAATGCCTCTAAAATTCGGCAGAAAGTGGGGAACGAAGTGTCTTAACACACTAGGTTCCCTCTGCCTACCCTGCTGTGTGCGGGATACAGCGTGAAGCTGATTTATTTTTTATTTCTAAATATAAATAAATATTTCGTCTCCTCAAGTGGGGATCGAACCCACAACCAGTCGATTTTGCAGTCACACTTTGTGCCCCTGCGTCACGACTGGCCTCCTACATATATTAATACTTAATCTTTCTAAAACATAAAATAATTTTACATGATTTAATGTAAATCGTAATTAAAATAACCTCTGTACAAATATCAATTCTTGAACAATATTAATTGATTCGTAGTCTATTATATCAGCTAATACTGTAAAGGTAATCAATTTGTCCCGCTTGATCATTATTAATCATTACATCATATATCTACTAAAAGTCATTATTTTTCTTATTATTATTATGTTTGAATATTTACATAAAACATAAATAATTAATTAACACGCAATTCCTCCAGAGTTCGGCAGAAAGTGGGGAACGGAGTGTCTTAACAGCAGGGTAGGCAGAGGGAACCTAGTTCCCTCTGCCTAATCTGCTGTGTGCAGGATACAGCGTGAAGCTGATAAATAATTCATAATTCTAACTTTTAAATTTTCAAGTTCAATGTTAATATTGATCGGTTTATGTGAAATATATGAAATATCCTTACTTTAATTTTTACAATATCGTATTAAATCCTTTTTAGAAACATTTTTTTGAGTTCGAGACATTAACGCATTTATAATTAGAAATACTTTGTAATTTATTTAGAAATACTTTGAATACTGCCAGTAAATATTTTCTTTCATAACATACATACATATACTATACATATGCTTCCCCTATTTTTAATGCAAACAGTGAAGGTTACGTTAAGGCAATTTACATTCCTTTTTTATAGCTTCACGCTGTTGTATAGCACAAAGCAAGATAGATCGAGGGCATCAGGGTCATAATGTTAAAACACTCCGTTCTCACTATGAGACTTCCGTACTCCACTTTTCGAAATTCACCGCCGAAACGTCGAATTGTCGATAGATTTGCCAAAAAGAAATTTACTTGTAAAATTACTATTCTTCTTCTTCTTCAGCTTCACGCTATATCCCGCACACAGCAGGGTGGCAGAGGGAACCTAGTGTTAAGACACTCTGTTCCCAACTTTCCGGCGTTTTCTGTAGGCATTGCGTGTTGAGAGGCGGAACTCAAAGCCGCAAAAAATACTATTACCACGCAAAAATATATAGAGTAAAATATTTTTACTTAAACACTAGTGGAAATACCTAAATACTACTACAAGTACCTAAAATATGTAAATCACCAACAATTCTCCGGATCCACGGTCCGTTGCTTTCGTCTATACAATAAAAGAAGT
This sequence comes from Heliconius erato demophoon, assembly GCA_018249695.1. Lineage (NCBI taxonomy): Eukaryota > Metazoa > Arthropoda > Insecta > Lepidoptera > Nymphalidae > Heliconius > Heliconius erato. The sequence goes on from DWQW01005382.1 coordinate 14,642, forward strand.
CAGCATGATGATTTCAACCTTATGCCATTAAAAATAAGACATATGTCTTAAAACTATGGGAGCGAGGATATCCGAAACCTTGGTGGTGGGTAAATGGTTACCATAGAATAGAACCTTTTTAAAAGATGATTATATTAAAAAGGCGATTGTAGTGCAATTATATTTCATGTTCATTAATAATATATTTAAAAAAGCACACTTTTTATTCGAACCCATAATTATCTACTTACCGTCAGGTGTTGGGCCACTGCGCCACGACGCCCTAAATTAGAATTAGAATAATATATATAGGTAGCACTAGATTTCTCGATTCTTCTAGTTTCCCCGCGAAGTTTTATAGAAAAAGAAAAACTCCTGCCTCAAACTCACGTTTCATTGGCGTCTATCCAAGCCAACTTTAAAATGTATGGCAATGACATTTCTTATTGTAAAGTCACTTGACCTCACTTATCAATTCTATACATTTTGAACTTTTCAATTAACGTTGTTCAAAACTAATTGATCTCTTTGTTACAAGAACAGATGACTGTTTCAGAACTGTACAAAGTAGATCATTAAATACTTGGATATTTTTTTTATATTTTAAAAATACCTACTAATGTTTGAGACCAGTCGTGCCGTCGGGGCACAAGGATGCGACTGTAGTAAGCCCTACAGGTTGTGGGTTCGACTCCCACTTAAGGAAAGAGAGTATTTCATATTTTCATTTCTTTGCTCTGGTATCTAGGCAAAGTGTGGCGTTGAGTTCCGCCACTTAACATGCTATGCCTCAAGAATTCGGCGAAAAATGGAGAGCTGAGTGTCTTAACATTAGGCTTCCCGTACTTACCCTAATAGAGGATTCAGCGTAAAGTTAAAAAAGTCTTAAAACACATTTCTTCTTAAGGTCTTTTTTTCGGTAAATGACCTACTTACTTTAGGTTTGACAGAATTAATTTGTAATTAAGTAAATCGATAGTATACAATTATCATACATTTTCAACATATTTTGCACATACATTTATAATTTAAATTTTTGCAAGGGAATTTTATATCAGCAGTATTTCAACTAAATGAACTGGACGTCTTTGACCTGCATCATTTTACAATTTGCATCATTCTCGATTAAATAGTTATTTATTATACATATATAATATCCGTCTGATAACTTCTAACTCTTGAGCTTTGAAAATAGTAAATAATAAACGTACTTATCTAGATTAAAAATCAGCTTCACGCTCTATCCCGCACACAGCAGGGTAGGCAGAAGGAACCTAGTGTCTTAAACACTCCGTTCTCCACTTTCTGCCAAATTCTGAAGGCATTGCGTGTTTAGTGGCGGAACTCAACGCCGCGCTTAGTCTCGACACCAGAGCGAAGAAATGGAAATATAAATTTCAGTAAATATTACATCTCCTCGAGTGGGGATCGCACCCACAACCAGTCGGTTTTACAGTCACACTTTGTGCCGCTGCGCTACGACTGGCCTTATCATTATCTAGATTACCTTATGAATAATTACATAAACACTTACATTATATATTTAGAACACCAGATATAATATTACAAAATATAATTTTATAGAATTAAGTACTTATATATATTTATAGCATATTTATTATCTTTATATACGAAGGTTAGTAATAAGGTCTTTGTTACTTTGTTTTTATTACATCGCTTACAGACTGGGGAACGAAGTGTCCCAATACTAGGTTTCCTCTGCCTACCCCGATACATGCGGGATAATGCGTGAAGCTGTTTTTTTTTTTATTTTGTTTACATAATATACTTGCTGGGTTGGTAGAGCTCACCTAGCCGCTTTTTTTAACACACTGCACAATTTGTTTGTTTCCGTGGATTTTCAAGTCTCGTATAATGAAAGGTACCTCAGTTCGATTCCCATTCAAGGAAATAAAATATTTAATATTTTTATTTCCTCGCTTTGGTTAAAAGGCAACGGGCAGCGTTAAATTCCGCTACTCAACACGCAATGCCAAAAGAATTCGGCGGCAAGTGGGAAACGGAAGTGTCTTAATGGGAACAGAGTGTCTTAACACTAAGTTTCCGGGTTCTCTCTGCCTACCCACTATTGCGGAATACAGCGTGAAGCTAAAAAAACATAGTTTCTGTCACCTTTAATTCGAATATGAGTCGGTCAATTAAACTGAACGCGATAAATGGTACGAAGGTGATCTTGTCGTAATACGGACACGGTCGCTGCCCACGCAACAATATTGTTATTAAGTTTTGAGTCCAAGTTTTGGCGGCTGCTCTTCTTATTCAAAAAAAAATATATAAAAATATTATGCAGACATCACTTTTCCTTTCGTTTTTCTTTCCTTTGAAAAGAATTAAGAGGCAGCGTTTTTTATTTTGTTTACTTTCGGCTCGTTTACAACAGTAAGGCTCGTATTTATTAATCACTCTCGTGTCTAAAATCGATTTTGAGATGCCGTTTTCATTCACATATATGTAATTTTTGAATGAAAACGGCACCTCAAGATCGATTTCAGAGTTGAGAGCGGTTTAAAAATATAAACCTAAGTGCTAAAATGGTGTGATCTAGATCTAAACATTATGATTAAGATGGTGAAACGCTTTTTAGGTTACGTACTTAAAAATCTTGCTAATAATATGTATATAAATGTAAAAGTTTGAGAGGATGGATGTTTGTTACACTTTCACGCAATAACTAGTGAACGAATTCAGATGAAACTTTACAGTATAGCTTATATATCATAATAACACGTAAGCTAAAATTTAAGTTAACATTTTTTATAGGCAATTTGACTATTATATAACCAAAACAGCCTTTTTTATACTATAAGCGGGCGAAGCCGCATTTGGGCCGCTAGTGATCAATCTATTGTAACATAAATAAATCATCTTCACGCTGTATCCCACACACAGCAGGGTAGGCAGAGGGAACCTAGTGTTAAGACACTCCATTCCCCACTTTTTGCCGAATTCTAGAGGCATTGCGTGTTGAGTGGCAGAACTCAAAGCCGCGCTTTGCCTCGACACCGGAGCGAAGAAATGGAAATATAAATTTAAGTAAATATTTAATCTCCTCGAGTGAGGATCGAACCCACAACCAGTCGGTTGTACAGTCACACTTTGTGCCCCTGCGCCACGACTGGCCTATTGTAACATAATATTTTTATAAAATACATTGTAAGAAGTAAGCAGTTGTCGATGACCGTGAAATGAATATATAAATACAGCGATATTTCCTGTTAGTGGTTTGAATTATTCCGACGACTCGAAAACAAAGAGGCATTTAGACTTACATTACACCTTTCTG
>DWQW01005383.1:0-17923 GCA_018249695.1 Heliconius erato demophoon
TATTTCTTTGAACATTACTATCATATACGTGCGTCGCTCGGAGCCTACTACGACGATCTCGTCTAGACCTACTGTACTTTGAAGAAGATCGAGTCTGCTTCGATCTACGTGACCGTCGACTATAATCTGAATTACTACTACTATGCCTATGTCTGCTAGAATGCGAACTATTATCTGAATAACTACGTCGACGTTTACGGTGGCAACGCGAATCACGTTTATTATGAGAACGAGATTTTCGATTCGGGCTCATTGTACTTTAGTAAAATTATTATATATAGTATTATTAAATTTGGACAAAATAAGACTTGAGAATAGGAATTGAAACAATAATACAATAACTACCAAAAATATAACAAAATAGTAATAATTAAATATTATATATATAGGTGTAGGTATATAAAAAAAAAAGAAATACCTCGCAACAAGTAATGACACGTTACTCATACATACATACTTCAAAACTTAAAACTTGTCTATAACTATTTTCTTATTTTAGTTCCTTGATTCACTAAATATAAATAATCATTGAATTATCAATTATCAAGTTCGATAATAAACAAAAATAATAGTACAGCCTATATTAAATATACCGTATCTTGATTTACAACGTAGGTACCACTAAAAATATGAATTCATCAATCACTGCACTATCACCAATTTCACTTATATCACTGACCTTAAACTCCATTCGGGCTTCTTTAATACAAGAATGCAACAGCGTCAGGCTCAGGCTGGTACGTCCAGGGTGACCACAAGATGTTGTGGTACACAGGTTTCATCCCCGCTTCTGAATTTGTTAGCTTGCCGAATAAATGCCAAAGAACAATTTGCTGAACACTGGTACTTTACTGGTGCAATGTGATTTAAATAGTTTTGAAGTGAAATAATAGTCACAAATTATTTAACACGTAATACTTTATTAATGTTGACTGTTCGACGCTCGATACAAAAGTGAGCTTATATTCATACCGGCGGCAACGTCACTTATCATGCCAATCATACTTTTATGTAGGTAGTTGGGAAATAATATATAATAAAGTACCCTAATGAACATATAATAAACAAATAAGTAATAAATAGCTATCAATATAGATATCGAATAGATGATCAGAATCTGTACCTTTCCTTACCGCTACGACCCTTTTAATAATATGGAAGAAGTAAGGCAATGAGTAAAACCTTAGGCATATAAATAAGACTATAAATGGACACAGGGATCAACCGCAGAACTGCGGCTTAACTCACACGCTATAAATAAAATAATATTCATAGCAACTGAAATATGAATTTTCTTAATGATTATATAGATTTATTAGGCATATAAAAATACGTAGGTACTTATGTGTTTAAAATCTTATTTCCAAAATTCAAGAAATATTCTTTGGTATTTTTTTAATCTTGATTCATCTGAGATTCGGTAGAGGGCGTCGTGGCGCAGGGTCACAAGCGTGTGACTGTAACGGGACGGTTGTGGGTTCGGTTCCCACTCGGAGGAATGAATTATTATTTGTTAATATTTAAATTTGTTTGCTTATTTACATTTCTTTCGTATCAAGCAAGGCAAACCACAGCAATAAGGTGTACCACTCAACACGCAATGCCTTCAGCAGAAAGTGGGTAAAGGACTGCCTTTAAAACAAGGTTCCCTCTGCCTTTCCTGTTGCGTGCGGGATACAGCGGGAAACTGAAAAAAAAATATTTAAAAGTTATTTCCAAAATTCAACGAATAATCCTTGGAATGTATGATTCATCTTAGTGGTCATTTTATTTTGGCTTATACGGTATGCCAATCAATTAGTGATGCGAAGCCATGCCAAGTGTTGTACTTGTACAATAGTAAAAACATGTAAGTTATGCTTAAATTATCATAACCGATTGAATATAATGTTATAGAAACTTTGTGCGTCATCTTTACTGTGCTTGTATCAAAAATATTCATATAAATCGTTTTGTTTTTTTTAAATATTTTTTTATAAATTACTAGCGGCCCACTCGCGGCTTCGCCCGCATAAATAATAATAATAATAATAAGCTTTATTTCAATTCCATACAGATTACATACATTGATATTTATAAAAAAAATTAAACATTGACATTTTATTAGATTTAATAAGCATTTGTTAGAATTTATATTTTTGATTTCTATATTTAATTTTGTGTTAAGATTATTAATTATTTTGGTTGTTTATTAACTGTATGGACCCCTTTCGGGTAAAAGCCTCTATCCTTAGCTGTGTCCAGCCAACTCCCGCCCGCCATCGCTACTATTTCGTCAACCCATCTGGCTCTTGGTCGGCCTCTTGCTCTGGAGCCTCTTGGCCCTGACCACCTAACTGACCTTAGGGGCCATCTGTCATCCTGGTATCGAGCTAAGTGGCCCGCCCACCTCCATTTTGCCTTCAGCGAAAAAGACAGGGCTTCGCCCGCATACCACTTATAATACTTTTATTATGCTATAATTGCCAACAGATTAATAAATTCAATCATGAACACTACATGGCGGTATGATAGGACGTCATCAGTGACAAGGACCCCCCCCCCTTCCCCCCTCGTTATTTAAGGCTAACTTAGACTTACACCGTAATGTTATATAACCTATAGCACTTCTGAAGAATGCAGCTTTCGTACAAAACAAAAAGAAAGTTAATCAGACCAGTAGATCCAGACATCTTAGCGTTTAAACAAACAAACAAACAAACTCTTCCGCTTTATTATATTAGTATAAATTTATTGTGATTTACATTCAATATATATTTTATTTATAGTAGTACTAAAAATATATATATTTTTAATGTCTGCTATTTTTTTTAAGTTAATAATATTATTTGAATGATGCTTGGATCTGTGTTCTAAGATAAAATTTTGTTATTATACTATTTAGATATCGATATCGGTCAAGCCACTTAGTGCTGTTTCAAATATTATCTTTTCTTAACGACTCTTTCTGACTGTGATTGTATTTATAAATAGTTCAACCCACAAAGAGAAACGAATCGACTGAATGTTAAATTTCTACGTATAAAATGGTTTTATTATGCTCTCTATATTAATTAAATTTAATAAAAATTAAATTAGCTTCACGCTGTATTCCGCACACAGCAGGGTAGGCAGAGGGAACCTTGTGTTAAGACACTCCGTTCCCCACTTTCTGTCGAATTCTGGAGGCATTACGTGTTGAGTGGCAGAACTCAACGCCGCGCTTTGCCTCGACACCAGAGCGAAGAAATGGAAATATAAATGTAAGTAAATATTTCATCTCCTCGAGTGGGGATCGAACCCACAACCAGTCGGTTTTACAGTCACACTTTGTGCCACTGCGCCACGACTGGCCTCAGCTCTCTATATTAATGCTATAAAATTTTAGAGTTTGTTTGGTTGAAAGCGCTAATCTTAGGAACTAACTGCTCGAATTGAGAGTAATTTTCTTTTTGAATACTCTATTTATCGAGGAAACTATTTCGATGTAACCCACTACACCTGATGAATATATCATCATACACTACCCTTAATTATTTCTATTCGACCAAGCGGGCGAAGCCGCTGGTAAAAACTGGTTTCTTATAAAAAGTAATAAGAAAAATAAACTTTATAGTAGAATTGGGCTTTACATTCCAAGCTTTAGATCGAGTGCCAAGTTGTATGAGTGACGGTACTGGTACTGGTTTGTAACGGTGTTAATGTGTCAAAATAGTTTTTATGTACGAAAGTAGTTTATACCGATATTGCCCTCAGTCCCCATTGCCTAGAAAGTTCAGCGAATTACGACCTATCATATCTACAGTAGTGATTCCTGTAAATTATTTATAATAAATATTTAGAATATTTTAATGGAATTTGATTTATTTTTGTCTTATTTCAACTAAATAATGTATTTAGTAGTTGAATTTTCTTTAAAAACAATCTAAATCTATTGGACTAGTGAGATATTTATTATTTATTCATTATCTTCTTATTATTTAACTTATAATATTACAAAGTAAAGTACTATTTATAAAAAAAATATATTAATAACAAAAATAATTGTATTACTTAGTAAACGACCAGTCCGTAATTTATTAATAAAAAAAAATTTACAATATAATAACCAAAAAGAAAATTGTATTATTTACAATAATTCTTTCTCAAAATAATATTTGAATTCATTAAAAAAAAATCTTATAATATCTTCCAAGACGATAAAACGACCTATTGATCTAGACTTAAAAACTGTACACCCGTTGCAAGAAGTACTAAAAAGAAAAAAAAAAGTAAATGCAATCCAAGCTTCCATATTGGATCTGGCGGAGCTACGCGGCCACGGCTGGTCGTTCACCCATTCCTAGCTTCACAGTGGCCATGTGACTTTTAAATATAAATTCTTTATATTTATAATTAAAATCTTAATATAATTTAAACCTTATAATATTTTTAACATTTTTAAAGTGTTATTCCACACTTGTTCTAGAAATAAAACTTATAATAATTACGTTTTGTAATGAATATTTTATAAATTTTATATTGAATTTGATTTAAATATCTAAATGTACGTTCAAAAATATTGTAAAAAAGTAAGTAAAAAAGTAAAATATGTATTAATAAAAAGCAAATTAGCTATTTGCAGTCAGTAGTGTCGCAGGGGTGTGCGTGCCACTGTAAACGCGATATTTTTGTGGGTTCGATTCCCGCTCGATGTAGTGAAATATTGAATATTTGGATATCTTCGCTCTGGGATCAAGGTAAAGCACGACACTTAGTTGCACGCAATGCCTCCAAAATTCAGCGTAAAATGGGATACGAATTATTTTACTACTAGGTTCCCTTTACCTTCCCTACTGCGAGTGGGATACAATGTGAAGCTAAAAAAATATCTTTTTCGTTTTACATACATATATTTAATATTACCATGGTTTGATGGTCGCCCTACACCGATACCTCTGCTGATAGAGGCGTGCCATTCAATAGCAGCGCTGAACGTATTGAATATATATAAAGATTTATTCGTCTATCTTCTCTCGTATTTAAGTATGTTTGTATATTTACAATGTGTCACTACTAACATTGTAAATCATTAGATCACTGATACCATTTTTTTTTAACTTCACGCAGTAACAAAACTACATGAAGCACAGTAGAGAACCCAGTGTTTAAGACACTCCATTCCTCACTTTCCGCCAATTCAGGACGCGGAACTCAACGCCGCGCTTTGCTTCGACCACCGAGCGATAAAATGAAAATATTGACAATATCATTTCCTCGAGTGGGAAGTGAACCCACAACTTGTAGCGTTAACTGGCCTCTATCGACATTTATTATTTTATGATATATTTGATATCGACTTATAATATAATATTGTGGGTGTATTAATTTTCTTACATATACATACTATATAAATATATCGATTTCATTAAAACAGATCATGGCCGTACGTAACATTTGATCTTTAATTGTATTGACTATTTAAGGCAAACTTAAACCATTACAAGACTGTCAAATATGGTTGGACTAACAGTATGTTGTGTTATATATATATATTTTTTTTAACTGTGATTAATATCATAGGTCGTGATTTATATAATGAGGCCGTCGTGGCGCAGTGGGTTGGATTACCATTCGGGTAAAAGAATTGTAAATAAAATAAATTCACGCTGTATCCCGCACACAGCAGGGTAGGCAGAGGGAACCTAGTGTTAAGTCACTCCGTTCCCCACTTTCTGCTGAATTTTGGAGGCATTGCGTGTTGAGTGGCATAACTCAACGCCGCACTTTGCCTCGACACCAGAGCGAAGAAATGAAAATATAAATTCAAGTAAATATTTCATCTTCTCGAGTGAGGATCGAACTCACAACCGGTCGGTTTTATAGTCACACTTTGTGCCGCTGCGACACGAGTGGCCTCAAAAAAAGAAAAGAATTGTTATTTATTATTATTTTTATTTAGTTGTTCTGGTAACAGAGAAAAAGCACGGGGTTAAGATTAGACTATTAGTTTTCTCTGCCTACCCTGCTACGCGGGATACTGCGTGAAACTGAGAAAAATATAGTTTATACTTACTAAAAATTGGGAACATGTAAAGAAAAAAAATATTATTGCTGTAATCTCATATAGGCTTCAGTATTTTTTTAACTACTTTTTAATTTAATATATTTTTTCAATTTTACTTTAAAAACTAGGTTTTACATAGGATTTACTATACTTTAATCTTTTATTCTTTGTCGAAAACAAAATCAATCAATGTAACAATAAAAAAGATAAATGTTAAATAGAAACACGAATGTGTAATAAAAGAGTGCTAGGGCTCCGGGGTGTGGTCAGTGAGTCCCCTCTATTTGCATGCAGGGGGCAGTGAATGGGGGCTCGCGGGTAAATTGATCAACGGTGTCTGTAATTCTATTTGTATCTGTTATAGAGAATAGTGATTGTATTAAGTATTAGAAAATATAACATGGTTTATGTGTTGTGGGTTCGTTTTCCACTCGGGCAAATGATTTTTGCGCTCTAGTACCAAGGCAAAGCGCGGCGTTAAGTTCCGCAACCCAAAAAAAACGGCGGAAAATGGGAAACGGAATATCTGAACTCTTAACTTTATGTCCCATCCGCCTACTCTGCAGGATATGCGGGATACAGAGTGAAGCTGATGAAAAAAGAGATGACTTGGTTATCCAACGAGATATACAAATTAGACAATATTTTATAATTATCTTAACAAGAATAGTATTGAAAAAGCTAGAAAATTTAAGACCATTATCATTTTCTGTTTATTTAATATAGATTTTAATTTTATACGTTTTTTAATTTACTATCGTGTTACAAATCGATATAGATACAATCGATTCATTACGAATGATGCTTAAAATTTTAACTCTAGAACTAATTCTTGATCATTTGTAATTAATTAATAGCTACTGCGCACAAATCGTATAATCTTATACTAATTTAAATACTACTCAAATACCTATTATTATATTATTCTTTTTTCTATTTTTATTTACAAGGTCGTTCACATAAAAAACAGCTTCCCGCTGTATCCCGCGTACAGCACTTTCCGCTGAATTTTTCGAGGCATTGCGTGTTGAGCGGCGGAACTCAACGCCGGGTTTATGCCTTGGTGCCAGAGAGAAGAAATGAAAATATTAAGAAATAATAAATTATACTTATCGGGGAACAGTTCGGCAGGCAAGGAGTTCCACTCTTTAGCTGTTCGCATTAAGAAAGTGGTGATCGAACCAGCAACCGTCGCGTTACAGTCACACCCTTGTGCCCCAGCGCCACGACAGCTTCACTAGCTCGAAAATGTTATAATAAACATATCTCTTATCTATACTTATTTAGAAAACGCATAAAAATTTGAACGTAGCGGGACTCGAACCCGCGCCTCCTGGAAACCGACCAGGCGCTCTGACCACTAAGCCATACGTTCATAACGGCGCGGGTTCGAGTCCCGCTACGTTAAAATTTTTATAAGTTTTCTAAATAAGTTCTTTTCTTTCCTATGTGTGGAATAACACTTTAGAAATGTTAAAAATATCTCTTACCTGTATGTATTATGCAAGTTCTATATATCTAGGTTTTATCTATATCATTAAATTTACAATAAGCCCGCAGCGGTGGTAATTACTCGATTCATTTCTACGCAGGTATTACTGACATACAAATAATATACATAGACCTATTAGAATATTGTAGAAATGATGTGAACAACAAGTAGTTTTATTAGTTTCACTGTATCCCGCACACAGCAGGTCAGGCAGAGGGAACCTAGTGTTAACACACTTCGTTTCCCACTTTCCGCCGAATTCCGGAGGAGTTGGAGGAGAAATTTCCGACGAATTCATTGCGTGTATAAAAATTAGTGTATCGAATCAGCGCCGCGCTTTTGTGTTGTCTCGACACTGGAACGAAAAAATTAATGAGAATATTAATTTACCTCGAGTGAGATTCGAACCCATTACCTGTCGCGTGTCGGCGTATCTAAAGATATTTTCTGGGGGGATCGGTGGACGTTCGTAGGGCTAAATTTCTGGGGTGGGCACGGACCGCCCGCCTATTCCTACGCCCATGTTTGTTTCCCTGCGCCACGACTGGCCTCTAGTAATTTCGTTCACCTTCAGTAATTCTACAAGTTCTAGTAAATGCTATTTGTGAATGTCGACAATCAATACCCACGTGTTTACGCGACAATGCTTTATCACATAGCGCAATTCTATGATATGGAGTGATAAGGATAACAGTTTATTTTCGTAAAACAAATAAAACAGTGACGTCCTTTCAATGTCGCCTCACGATCTAGCTTATTGATCTTGTACAACAAACTACAAAATAATAAGTTTTTTTTTTGGAAACCATAACTTGAACGTAGCGGGATTTGAACCTACGCCTTTCGAAACCAAACAAGACAAATCCTGCTACGTTAAATTTTTTATGTTTTCATAAAACTATTTTTTATTTTGGTTTTTTAATTTTTTGTTTAAGTGTGAATAGACACTTTAAAAATGTAAAAAAAAAATATAGACCGAATTCCGAGTGAGCATTTGACAACCATAAAGGTCACGCTAATTTCTAAACGAAACTGGTTTTCATTCTTTCCGTATCGAATACTCTTAAAACTTTTCACTGGCTGGAGGTATTCCATGTTTAGGCATGACCTCGATAGGGCCTTTTATATGTTAATGCGGAGGTTCCTCGCTAGACCCTAAACAATAGAATAATAATTCCGATCACACACCAGCGGACGCGGTGACCGTTACGATATGCAAACACATAGAATAGTGATACGATAACGAATATGAAATAACCAGCAAGATGATGAAATTCAAATCATTGTTCCGTAGAGGACCAAGTCAGGGGAAGCAGGAGTCCACCTTGAAGGGTGCTCCGTCTGTCTCCAGCCTCGACTCCAAGCATCACAAAGTTGCTCCGGCCAGAGAGAAGACACTTAAAATATTCGGGTCCAAGGAGAAACTTCACAAAGCGCACAAAAAGAAGGATTTGGGAAATAATAATGCTGTGTTAGAAGACCCTGAGTTGAGAGAGGGCTTGGAGTTCGAGGATGGGCCGGTCAGGGCTCATGATTATGGCAGCGCGGAGGAGTTGGGGACGGGTTCCGTAGAAGAGAGAGGATCCCAAGAGTGCATCAGCTTGCCAGTCACACTGAACGCTGATCATATGCCGGGCTTTCAGGAAGTCGAGTTGAGGGCCAGAGTACCATCTGAGGTGAGACATTCTCTGTTTACTTTTACAAAATAATAAAACTGTTTATGTAAACATACTCTACTAGAATTATAAAACAATGGTAACTTTCCCGCCATTACTTTCGCCTAAACTAGAGTGAACTAAAATTATATAATTGTAGTAGGTAAACATAATTTTTAGAAAATTTTATTTGTTTTGTTTTCATTATTTAAACGGAACATTCTTTATTAATTATAACAAATTACGCAAAAGATTTTATTATAAGATATATTTTTTTTAATCACGCTGTATCCCGCACACAGCAGGGTAGGCAGAGGGAACATAGTGTTAAGACACTCTGTTCCCCACTTTCTGCCTAATTCTGGAGGCATTGCGTGTTGAGTGGCAGAACTCAACGCCGTGCTTAACCTCGACACCAGAGCGAAGAAATGGAAATATAAATTTAAGTAAATATTTCATCTCCTCGAGTGGGGATCGAACCCACAACCAGTCGGTTTTACAGTCACACCTCGTGCCGCTGCGCCACGACTGGCCTCAATCAATATTTAAATTAACTTTTATATTTAGGCATCTCTTACATCTGGTGTTCGGGAGTTAGAATCTCTTCGGAGGGAATTGGAAGTGAGTACAATGGAGAGAGCGCAGTTGCAAGCCCGGGTGGACGAGCTGCTCGAGCGAGCCGGAGAAGCGGACAGACTACGAGCGGAACTCGAACGAATGAAGGTAATTACTGAATGTCCGATAGATCACCCTTAGGCCATGAACTTCTTAGCACTGGATATTTGTAGTCGGGTTTCGAACTATTAACTGAATATCGATATAATTTACTGAACGACTGGACGACCATTGGTTGGAATTTGCCTACGTTTTTGTTTTAGTTTTACTCTGTATTCTTGATTATGAAGTATGTTTCTTAAACCGTCTTTAATTCTTTTTTTTTTCGTTTTAGCGTAAAAAAAATATACAAGTCTATTTATTGGGGACCAGCAAGTTGTATACCTGCTACTTACACTACTGACATTTAATATCACAGATTTGAGTTTTTTTTCATCTTCACGTTGTATCTCGCATATAACAGGGTAGACAGAAAGAACCTAGAGTTAAGACCACTCCATTCCTCCATGCGACAGGGTGTAAGTTCGATTCCCGCTCGAGATAATATAATTTTTCATATTTAAATTTCTCTAATATCCGGTGTAAAGTGGGGAGCGCAGAGTTTCAATACTAGGCTCCCCCGGCTTACCCCGCTACATGCGGGATAAGGCGTGAAACTTAAGAAAAATATTATTATTTATATAATCATTCCCAATATTCCAGAGTCAGGATTCAGAACGGGAAGCGGCACTGGAGCGCCTCGCGGACGAGAACGGGGCGCTGCGGGCGCGCCTCCGCGGCGTGGCGCACTCGCCGCTGTCCGACAGCGAGAAGCGGCAGCTGCTGCTGGCGCCGGCGCCGCGCCGCATGCACTCCTCGGCGCCCGCCTCCATCGCTCTCGCTCATAATGTGAGACATTTTGTTGTACATGTTTTACTTTTTGTTCATTTTTAGCTTCTGTATTATAGAGGAGGAGGTAGGCGAAGGAGTTTAGTGATAAGACACTCCGTTCTCCACGCAAGGCTGCACTGACAACGCATCGTGAATGCGAGACGCTGTATGTTCGGTGGCGGAACTCAACACCGCGCTTTGTTATGTTACCAGGGCGAGAAAATGAAAATATTAAACAATTTTATGCCGCGAGTGGGAATCGAACCCACAACTTGACGCGATTATTTATTATCATTGACGCCAATGTTATTATTATATTTAATTTTTATATAATATTTATTATTGTTATTAATGTTAATGTAGTGACGTAATGCTATATACTATGGGATTCAAATAAAACCGCCTATGATATTACCAGTACCATTAAGACACTCCGTTCCCATTAAGCCACTTCCGTTTCCCACTTTCCACTGAATTTTGGAGGCATTTCGTGTTGTGTGGCGGAACTCTCGGCACTACAGCGATTTCTCTATATAGGTACAATGAAAATTAATACATCAAATTAGATTTATATAAAGATGTATAATCGGCTTATGATAATTAGATTGATATCTTGTGCAATGAAACCAGTGCATTCTAGATTGTATTAATAACCTCCAGTCGCGGCGCAAAGGCACAAATTTGACTGTACATGCGAGAGGTTGTGGGTTCGACTCCCACAGAAGGAAATGAAATATTTAATATTTTCATTTCTTTGCTCTGGTAACGAGTTCTACCACTAAACAAACAATGTCTCCTAAATTTGGGAACGGAAATGTCTTCACGGGAAACAGTGTCTCAACTTAATTAGGTTCCCAGGTTCCCTCTGCCTACTGTCGACACCCTCCTACGTGCGGGATACAGCGTGAAACTAAATAAAATATGACATACTTCTTACCATATTTGGTTACAGACGATTATTAAGTCTGGAATAGTAAACAATTTTTTCAAGAAAAATACGAAATGTATCGAACAGTTTTAATGAGTGATGTTTCATAATAATTGGAAGTCGGTTCCCCAAGTAGGTACTTGTCGTACATCGTCAAAATGTACTGAATAGTTTCTTTTGGTTACATCAAAGAGTATAGGGGAATTTGGAAAAGAAATAATTA
The DNA here is from genome assembly GCA_018249695.1 of Heliconius erato demophoon. Taxonomy (NCBI): domain Eukaryota; kingdom Metazoa; phylum Arthropoda; class Insecta; order Lepidoptera; family Nymphalidae; genus Heliconius; species Heliconius erato. The sequence goes on from DWQW01005383.1 coordinate 11,809, forward strand.
GAGGATTTCTTTATAGTCCGTTGTTTCCTTAGTATAGAAAGAATTATAAATATAATATAATTGAGGCCAGTCGTAGCGCAGAGGCACAAAGTGTGACTGTAAAACCGACTGGTTGTGGGTTCGATTCCCACTCGCGGAGATGAAATATTTACTCAAAATTTATATTTCCATTTCTTCGCTCTGGTGTCGAGGCAAAACGCGGCGTTGAGTACTGCTACTCAACACGCAATACCTCCAGAATTCGGCAGAAAGTGGGGAACGGAGTGTCTTAATACTAGGTTACCTCTGCCTACCCTGCTGTGTGCGGGATACAGCGTGAAGCTGTATTTATTTTTATTTATTTACTATATAACAAGGAACTCTCCTCTATTTTATATGTGATCTAAATATAATGACTTAGATTTTACAGTTAGTAAAATGTTTTTTACTCATTTTATTATATTATTTATTTTGCGCTTTTTGATGGTGTGCATGATGTTTGAGACCGTTGTGGCAAAAGGGCACGTGTGTGCGAGTGTAAAAATGACGGCTGTGGGTTCGATTCCCACTCGGGTGATAGAATATTTAATATTTTCATTTCTTGATCTGGTTACGCCACTCAACACGCATCGTCCCGAGAATTCAATGCACACAAACAGAGTGTCTCAACACTAGATCCCCAGGTTCCCTTTGCATACTCTGCTTTATGCGGGATATAGTTTACAAAATTATTTTATTTAAAAGTATATAATTATATAATTGTATTGAACAGGGCGAAGGCGACAGCGGCGACGCGAGCACTCCGGAGTGGGACAAGCACTCGTCGTCGTCCCTCAGCGAGGTGTCCGTCGCGTGCTTGCAGGACCGCATCCTGCAGATGGAGGAACACCATTATAGGTAAGTATTTTGACATGTATTAATACTTCAATATAGCCACACGCGAAAGCCAACCTCTCGGAAAACGTCTAAGATCTCTAATTAAGCTATGTGTTCTTATTAAGGTTGTTGAAAGAGATGAGATGGTAGCGTTAGCATCTCTGTAGAGAGATTTTTTCAAATAAGAATTTAATTTATATTTATTTTTAATTGCTTTAAAAATGTTAAAAAATAAATATAGGTACGAATTAAAGTTATTACATTAGTTTTTTTATATTAAGCTCTTGTATTGAAAACGCTAGTCTAAGAATATCAGCGTATCTCTCTAAGGCGCCAGAGAAATCAAAAATTTTAATATGGTGAATTATTTTTTCATTCAAAATAATTTGATAAAAACAAGTTATGCTACTTAAATATTACCAAGTCATTTTTCAGAACATTCTTCATAAGTTACAAATCGTATAATTCACTTAAATCAAACAAATTTATTATTTTAGTACAAGCGAAGAACTCCAAGCGACCCTCGCCGAACTTGCCGACTTGCAATCCCAACTGGCCGACGCGCACGCCGACAACGAACGACTGGCCGACGAGAAGCAAGTCCTGCTCGAGTCCCTCTGTCGGCAAACTGAGAAACTAGAAGACAGCCGTACTAAGGTATGAGTACCCTGCATAATGGTAGGGTAGGCTGAAGGAACCTAAGGTTAGAATTAAGACACTTTGTCGATAACAGCAAGAACATAAAAATGATTTATTTCCTCCAAGTGGAGACTTAACAAAGCACCTTTGCTTTTAGTCGCCATTCCGATGTCTTCAATTTTTTTTTCGTAGTGTTACGCTGTATCCCGTATTTATTAGGGTATGCAGTGGGAACGTTGTGCTAAGAGACTTCGATCCTTACTAACTGCTGAAACTTGCGTGTTGCGTGGCTTATCCCTCTGTCAACATTGCTGAATGCGGGATGCAGCGTGAAGCTGATTTTTTTTAAAAAATATTATTACAGGTTGACACATTACAAGAGTTGCTGATGCGGGAGGGTGTTGAGCCTGAAACTGTGGTGTCTGGTGATGTAGACCAACAACTGTTGGCTGTTTTAAAAGTAAGTCTACCATTTAAAATAAGACATATTTACAAGAGGCCAGTCGTGGCGCAGAGGCACAAGCGTTTGACTATAAACGCGACAGGTTCTGAGTTGGATTCCTACTCGTTGAAATGAAATATTTAATATTTCCTTCGCTCTGGTATCAAGGAAAGCGCGGTGTTGAGTGGAAGAACTCAACACGCAATACCTCCAGAATTCGGTGGAGAGTGGGGAGAGGGGTGTCTTAACAATAGACTCCCTCTGCCCGGATACAGCACGAAGCTGAACAAGAAGAATGAAGAACGACACAGCGCTCTAAGACAGTTTTTTAAGTTTAAGAAATTACGTTATTGGCGCTCCTATTTTATATATATATATATATATTTCAGCGTAGCATTTTAAATATGAGAATATTTGTTTTTTTATTCGAATAATTTAATGTTACAGGTGTCTCAAGAAGAACGGCGAATATTGATAAGCAAGCAAGAGGAGCTTGAGGCTGAGTTGAGGGAAACAAAGGCGGCGCTAGAAGAGAAAACCAAAGAAAATGAAACATTAACTGAGAGAATTAGGTTAGTTGTAACTTTATTTCCAAACGAAATATAAAGATATATTATCACTACCGATATATTGTATGTACAATAGCTAATATATATAATAATATATAAAAACAGAATAAAGCTATATTCAATTTTGAAAACTTAAATTAAAAAAAAACTTAATATTTAAATTTTTATTTTATATTTCTTACGCCTGCTTTTGTTGCCTACCTTGTTGTATAAGAAAAAGAGTGAGGCTGGAAAAACAAACGTTCATATCATAAATGATTAAAACTGATTTTTTTTATAATTATTTAAAAAAAGATCTATTTACTTCATACAAATATTTATTTGTTGCCATTACTTGAAAATTTATAACATAGCATTTATTACAATACTGATCATAACTATATTGTAATTTTGAGTTGTGTTTGACAGAAAGCAGGAAATCGAAATATCTTAACGCTAGTTTTCTAGACGGATACAGAGTTAAACTACGAAAATATATATACATACAGGTCGCTAGAATCGTCCCAGGAGCGCATGGAGGCGGAGCGCGTGCGCTGCGAGCGCGAGGCGGGTGCGGCGCGCGAGGCGGCGGCGGCGCGCCAGCACCAGGTCACCACGCTCGGGGACCTCTTGGCTGCTGCTAATGCTCAGGTATTTTGGATGTTCTTTTGTTATCTATACATTTTATTCTAAGATAGAAAGAGTACTATTTTATTATAAGAGAAATTAGTTTGGAACGTCCTATAAAATTTAACGCACTGTCTTTAAGCAATGAAGTTGGTTTTAATGTGTTACGTTGGAAAATAAATTGTGTAAAAATTATTAAATAAACAAATCCTTGTTTAATAAACTAAACTGCCGAATTATTTTCTGTTGGAAAGAAAAGATGCTTGCACCTAAAATTTTAAAACCACATCATGTATTAACATTGTTTTGTTTATTAATGTGCGATTATTAAATATTTTATGTTTATTTTAATCTGTTATAAAGAATTATGAATTTCCTTCTAACTGTCGTATTGGTGCGCGTGCAGCTGGCGGGCGCGGCGGAGGGCGCGGCGGCGGCGGAGGCGGCGGCGACGGCGGCGGCGCGGCGCGAGGCGGAGGCGGCGGCGGCGCGCGCGCACGCGCTGGCCGAGCGCCTCGCGCACGCGCAGCGCCAGCTCGACCGCGCGCACGACGACGCGCGCCGCCTGCACGACGACGCGCTCGTGAGTCTGCGCTTGTGACATGTCTAAGTGTTCCAATTAAAGCAACTATGCTCATTTTAATTTCCCCGAGTGGGAATCTAACCCACAACTATCACGTTTAGAGTAACCTAACAAATTTTTTCGTATTTCATAATTTTGTTAGGTTCTTGTGAATTATACGTATATTTATTACTTTGTACTAAATCAGTGTTTATATTATTTTATTTTACTTCACAGGTATCACGAAATAATGCCAAATCAACGATCTCAGAATTAGAATTCCAATTGGAACAATTGCGACAAGAAAAGACCGCGCTGCAGGGAGAACTGCAGACAGTACAGGAGAACACGTCAGAACTGCAAATACAAGTATTTTTTTAATATTATTTATTTGAAATTATAAGTAAAATATTAAGTACAAATTAGTTGTAACTTTATTAAAGAAAGTCTTGTAAGATACGACAAAAAAATTATGACAATTTTAAACTTTTTTCTTTCTATATGTTAGTAAATTGGTTCATTCAAAATTTACTTACCGTGCCCTTAAAAAAATCGATGTATCGTACCTAATATGTTTTACAACAATATAGTATTTTATGGTATTCACATTGTATTAGCTTCACGCTGTATCGCGCCAAGGAAGGCAGGGAGAACCTCGTAAACTGTTAAGGCACTCCGTTCCGTCCACTTACCGCCGAATTCTCGGCGCATTGCGTATTGAATGTTGACGACAATGCCACGCTTTACCTCGTTAACAGAGCAAAGAAATGAAAATTTAAAATATTTTATTCCCCCGAATGGGTATCGAACCCACCAACCCACATCCTGATGAACTGCCATACTATACTGTAGGTGCAAGTGGCGACGGACGAGAAGCTGGCGCTGATGAGCCGCGCGGGGGAGGCGCTGGCGCGCGCCGCCGACCTCGAGCGGCAGCTGCAGGACGCGCGCGCGCGCCTCGCGCAGCTCACGCGCGACCGCGAGAGGGATGTGAGTGTACCTTCTGTTTGTTGTTTAACTCATTTTATATTTCATTTCTAGTGTAGTTTAGTGGAGTGAAACTTTTTAAATAATGCCCTAAGTAAGATTTTTTTTTGCTTATTAAAATTACTGGTGGTATGTGAAACTAATATTTCAAATAATGTTTAGCACTTGTGGTCAAATGTAGAAATCACAAAAAAAAATTGTGACTCGTGATAAATTGTAAGTGTTCGAGGTAATTTTGATCGCGGATATAATAGGAAACATCGAAATTGAAAAGTTTAACATGACGTAATATACAGGGTGGAAGTGTAAGCACCACATTAAATGAAACCACAGTTTTAACTACTCTATAAAAGCCTAATATAAATCAGAAAAAAAATAAATTTCCAGAAATGAAAAAGTTATTTTTTCAAACAAAATAAATAATAAAATTGTCATTTTAAAATAAAACGCTATTTGTAAGGACGATGCACGCACACAAACCTATCAAAGAAACACCGCCGCACATGGCTCATTCCGAAATCGAGTCGTAGGTATTGGCGATAAAGTTCAAAGTTGTTTAACCTTTAGTAGTATTTTTGTAGTAGTAAGTGTTTATGTTATTGGGATCTATAGGTAATTGTGTCACACGAAATACAGGTATGGATAAAAATCGTGAAATGAAAAAAAATCCTACGTCCAAACTATTGATGCATCTTGATTAATTTCTTTAGTTATAGGTTTGAAATATTTTACCCTTTATGCTGTTTCCGTAAATGGAGCGCTGCTTCTTCCACCCTGTAATTTGTGGCGTTTCCCAATGGACTTTACAACACAAAAATTTCCAATTCGAGGCAGTGATTTTTGAGATTAGCAAAATTTGTAGCTTTATAAGTAATTCATAAAACCCATTCTTTCCCTTCAGGAAACTGAATGGAAACAGTTCCAAAGCGACTTACTAATGACCGTTCGAGTCGCCAATGATTTTAAAACTGAAGCCCAAAGAGAACTTGAGAGGCTGGTCTCAGAGAACAAGATAGCGAGGGACCGCATCCGACTGTTGGAAGACCAGATACATTCACAATCCTTGAAAGGTAAGTGAATGGAATGATTGGAATGTAATTTGAATGATGATCTAGCATGTTTTTTTTTTTAATATTTTACTAGTTTGAGTTTATGCAATTTTCATTTGTTTTTATCTTGGAAAATATTATTTAAATTAAAATAAAGTAATTTATGTTATTTTTTAAAATTGCCTAAAACACTTACTAGTATTAATTTGCATAGGACTGTCTTAGTCAATAGGTATTTGGTTATGAACACAGTCGAACAAAGTTTTAGTGTTCCATGCATTTTAGTAGTTTTAGATGTTGCATGTGATATAAAATAAAGAGATGCCCTAAAAATATATATAAATAAATAAATTAGCGGAATTAACAACATTTTCACGCACTAATTCTATGTAAGGCTTTGAAATGT
>DWQW01005384.1:0-17922 GCA_018249695.1 Heliconius erato demophoon
TGTTAAAGTTATTCGAATCGATACAGGTTTTCAGTTGTCGGCCCCTCGTTGTGGTTAATCTGGAACCCCAGTATGTATGTTTCGCGTTCCAGTCGCCTCCTACGATAAACTTAGTTCCCAATGTTGAGAAGAAGTCGTTGTACATCGAACTGTGTATTGTACCCAAAATTTAATAAAAAAAAATAATACAAATTTACCTACAAAAAAAACTGAATTCCATACAATACTAGCGTGACGGCACACAACCGAACACGTCACTCGTGTCTCGTGTCACGCGGGCGGTGGGCCAGTAGCAATGAATGTATGTATTTCCGTTAATCTATTTCGGGTGAGCCTGAAATATTGAAGCGTAAGGTCGCGGCGTGACGTCACACCGCCGTGGTACCGTCCGCTCATAACCTATGAGACTGATATTGTATAAATATTTCAAATAGCTGTTGTATTTGTTGAGATCACGATATTGGTGGTTTACTTTTAATTCAGTTTTATAGTAACTCTTTACTACAATATTAAGGCCTAGTGAAATAAAATGAAATGCAGCGTTTAGTTCCAGCAATCTATATGACATAGACAACTGGGCGAAAAAATGGAATAATATATCACCTTTCGCTTTCGCGTGTATCTGTTTCATAACAACACTCTCTAGGCGCAGAGCTACAGTGTCATATGTAAACTCAACTGTTAAGGGTTCAATTCCCACTTGGGGAAAGGAACTGCCCTAATTTTCTCACTATGGTAACAAGATAAAATGCAATATCTCGAAATTTTTCGGAGTACCTATACTGGCTCTACGTGCGGCTTCGCCCGTTACTCAAAGGAAAATAACTAAGGGTTAACACACACTATAGTGCCAGTAACGGTTTTGTTCTCGGTCCAATCTCATAATCTTGTACGATAAATATTGTTATAAAATGCGTGATTGAACCGGACCTACCAGCCAATGCTGCCAGTTTCTCATATAAGACCATTTCTAGCAAACTGAGATCGTGAGTGTCACTATCGTGTGAATACTTCTTAAAAATTGTCATGTCATGGATATCCTCAATCTCTCCTGGTTTCGCAACATGTTTCCTATTTCTCAATAAAAAATAATCTATCAAACACAAAAGGTTTTCTCAATTCGTACCACTAGGTACTTCCTGAGAGTTAGCGCGTTCAAATATAATCAAATATAATATGTACTCTACAGCTTTATAATAACAGTATACATATATTATTCCAACTGGAATATCAAAATGATTCATACGTTGTAGTCACGCCGTGGTTATTACGCGATAGTAGTGGGTGCAAATTCCATTATAAAAATAAGTTCATATCACCGGTCTATTTCGATAAAGAGTGATTTCAGCTTCCAGCATCCAATGTAATCTGAATAGGAATGAAGAACAGTAGAGGCAGTGAGTAGAGAACGAAGTGATTTATTATTAAGTTTTTTACCTATCCAGTGAAATGTCGAATTTACTATATTCTATTTATATACGAGTGACCCCAGTGTTAAGAGTTGAGACACTCCAATGCCCATTTTACTTTTACCTGAGTGGGACTCGAATCCGCAACCATCGTGTTTACAATCAGACGTTGCGTCGCTGCGCCAGAACAGTTTTTTTTTATATTTTTTTCAGACAGCATATCAATTGTGACTGTAGTTTTATAATCAAGTAAACATATGTGGGAATGAGGTTATATATACGTAAGTTTTATGTAAATATCTTATTAAGCTCTACATTATCCTGTCATTTCCTTTTTTCGCAAAAACTACTTTCAAATCCAAAGTTGTCCGTATGAGATCGTTTAAAATAATGAGAATACTTTTATAGCACATACTGTATGCAAAGAATGTATATTTTTTTCTGAATTATTGTTTTTCATTTCATAAAATATGCATAATGATGGAACCTTGTAGCTACTATGAAACGTATCTAGTGCTGTGAAAATAGGTTAACGACTTGGGAATGTGTAGAAATGCAGTAAAATTCTACTCTTTTAATTTTGATCGCAATGATTTTTATATATAATTATTTAGTTTAATGATTTTTATATACTCATATTTATTAATAACATTATGTAAACTAATGTACTAGTATTTTTGTGTTTTTACCAAACGAAGCTTTTAAACTGCTTTTTATTACAATACACTTTAAAGATTCCGTCTAATTTTCGAGACATTGCGTGTTGGTGCAGCTCAACGCCACGCTATATACATATTGCACCGAAGCGGCCTTTTAAAAGAAATATAAAAAATCACAAAAAGACAGAAACATGGCCTATTTACAAATATTTAACAAAAAAAAATCGAGAATCTGGAACATTCACGAAGTCACGTACACGGAACGGGGGTAGTGTGGACATACTACGTACAAATATACGTAGGATATCATTACAGGCGCGCGCGGTCCGTCACGCCCGAGGAGGATTGGTAGACGTTATAATGAAATCGTATTTGTGAACTGAAATTAACGCAAGGAATACATAAAACTGAAGCCTTTACTCTTTACTTGACATATAGCAGGGTGGGAAGAGGGGACCTGGTGTTAAGATACTCCGTTCTCCACGCACTGCCCATTTTCTTTGCCTACCAGAGCAAGGAAAGGAAAAGGAAAAGAAAATAATTTATAATCACCTCCCCGAATGGAGATTGCAAACGAACCCATAACCAAGGGGCTTACAGTCTGACGCCGGCACACTGCGCCACGACTACTTTAATTACAAAGAAATTCAAAACGAAGTATGTCCTAGACCTTGATACTATCTTTAAACAAAACAAATGCATAAACGTATTATTGTATATAAGCTAAACTTTACAATGTAAACATATCTGTACAGTACGGTCGTAGAGTTGTGGCCCTGAAACTAACCGTGGATGTTTGCGCTAATTTGACTTTAGGATTGTTCTTACTTTGATTATTTCCTCCCGAGTGAACAGTGGGCAAAACTTCAGAAATCCTAAATTCAGGGCGGCCACAACTCGTCGACCGTATTAATTTATACAATATTTGTTTACAAGCAAAACCGCGCCTCCTGGCTTTACGCCAGCTGCCTTCACTCTGCGATGCGTGCTTTGTTCTTGTTTTCACTACGCTGAAAGTGATCTGTTATAGGAAATAACCATCCGCTTGGAAAGTATGGACATACGTAAATCTTTGACTCTGACACACTTTTGGAGTGTTTAAAATGCGTCAATTTGACGTGAATAATATATTGTTGTTCGAGAAGTTAAACTTAACAAGTGATTTTTTAAATAATTTTATGTTATATTAACATTTTATATAAGCAAAAAAATAATAGCAATATTTACGTTTTAAAATTTGAACGTACCGACATTTGCGCCTCTTGGACGGTTTCGAAGAGGCTTAGGTAGGTAGAGGTTAGGTTTAGAAGCTTAAACTTTAGAGGGTAATAAGTATTTTTCTTTTCTAAGTGTAGAAAAATACTTCAAAAATAGAAAAAAAAATAGTATTTTATATTGTCTCTTTCAGATAATCTGTGCTTTAAATAGGCTTAAAAATGAAAATTATAAAACAAGACATAATATATAAGTATAAAAGTATATTTATAAACGAATATACAGTCACTAGCATTTAATTATAAATGTATCGTATTTTTTCTAATACAAAAACAAAGTACATATACCTACAGTAGTATCATCTGGTGATATGCATAATTTTACAATGTAAAATCACCGTGTCACCTTGTCAGCGTTAGATTATATGTAAATATCATTAGATCAGCTCTGTGCCTATCATGGGTATAAATAATATATTTACAATTTGTTTCGGTCTTACTTCGCATTTGAATGCAGTGTTAAGCTCCGTAAGTCAGTATATAATGTTTTCACATAGGCGATTTATCACACTACACACAGTTTTTCAAAGCATTGCGTGTTGAGTGGCGGAACTTAACGCCGGGCTTTTTGCCTTGCTGCCAGAGCAAAGAAATCAAAATATTAAGAAATAATAATTAATTTCCTCGATTCCAGATCAAATCCACATCCCACATGGTTGTAGGTCGCGTTACAGTCACACCCTTGTGTCCCTCCGCCACGACTAACTCGACTAAATTGACTTATATATATAAAAATCTGTCATAGAAAAGAACATACATATAATTTTTCGAATAGGATTAAATATTATAATACGACAGGCACTCTCAGACCGTGCCTCGACGGCGTCACTACGAGTATGTATGTATGTCACATTAAAAGCTATGCAATGTTGTCATTGATGTCGGGACGTGGTTTTCTAAACCCATGCAGTTAAAGAACATTATAGTGGAGTGATGTGATGAAGGTATACATAGTGACGCAGCAATCTCTTAATTCTTTTATTTGTAAAGCACTACACAGGCAGCCATTATTTTTAATGTACTAGGACAACTTTAATAAAGTTTATAATAGACTAAAATGTATTTACCATAATTGCAGTGCCTTTCTGCTTTTGTGGAGATGCAAGTATAAAAAAATTCATTAAAACTAAGAAATAAAATAGATTTTTTGAGAGCTGTTGATAAATATCGTTAATGTCGTCATTAGTTCCGTAGGAAAATGAAGAACAAAGTAATATATTGTTGTTCTTTCGGGTTTTTTATTAAAATATTCTAGGAACAACGTAAAATCTTAACATTACTTTATTTCCTCCAAACCTAAATTATTGCGTGATGATGTAAAACCAAACATAAGATGCACCGAAAGAACCATTTTAATAAAGCTAGAAAAAAAATCGCAACTGACCTTTACTTACACATCGACGGCGAAGTGCCAATAATATGAAGCTGACAAAGTCAAAATTTTACACAAACTAAAAAAGACGTTTCATTTCTTGATAAATTTAAAGTGTTATTATTTTTAATATTTCGGTTTATGAATTATATTATATTCAAATATTTTTTGATAGTGTAGTAGGTGTGCATTTAAAATGAAAAAGAAAAAAAAAAGATAATTTGTTAAAAATGTCAGTTAGGAGGTATTGGTACTTCACCGTCGATATACACAATCGACAGCTATTCTAGTTAAAGTCTTTTGTATTTAACATATAATATAAATAAATGGCTAATGTAGCGGAACGAACCGCCAAATAATTTAATTGGTTAACAAGTGTTTTTAAACTTTTATAAGGCGTAACTCAACTCAACTCCGGAAAAAAAAGGTTACTTTTAAAAAAGTATAAAAATGTGAATCGTAGCTGTGGATTAATTTGATGCACAAGAGATGAGGATTCAATCCCTTTAAATTTTCCCTTTCAAATTTACTACTTCTATTAAAAAGTAGTAAATTTGAAAGGGAAAACGTGTATAATTGCGTTATACGTACGTACCTACAGCTACTACGTTACAGGCGAGTGCTCACATAGCGGCGGAAGTGAGATGTATTCATTTGATAAATATATATGAAGAATTTTATAACATATAATTACTTTGTAAAAATTGTGTTTGCTCGTAGTTGTTTCTCATTATTATTCAGAAGAGTATGGAGAATGAAGAAGAAAATGAATATGGGTTCGATTCCCACTAGGGTTATTAAATTATAATTTCCTCGTTCTGGTAACTAGACAGGACGCGGCTTTGAGTTACGTCAATCAATACGCAGTCTCGAATATCGACGGAGTTTTAACAAAACCCTGCTTATCCCGCGCGATGCACAGTAGAACTAACAAAAAAAATAATAATATTACGTGATAGGTAGAAAAACCAGCCAGGTGGACGGACGACTTAAAGAAGACAGCGGGAATCCGCTGGATTCAGAGGGCGCAGGACCGGGCGGAGTGGCGAGCATTAGGGGAGGCCTATGACCAGCAGTGGACTTCGAAAGGCTGATGGATGGATGGATGGTAGAAAAACTTAGATCTTACAAATTTCTACCCCTACCTATCTATATAAATAATACCCGGAAAATTTGAATACTACAAAGTATATACTGTTTCTATTTACGACAAACTTAAGAACTTTAGCTATTGCAATAAACAATTTATTACATGTTAATACTGCTTCAATGTATTTAAAGTCGTGTGCGCGATGTCGTGACTGAAGTGCATTAAAAGATGGCAATGTTTAGCATAATTTAGTTTTTATTATATATATTTTTAAATTTTATAATTGTTGCAGTTAGAATGTGTTTTATTCATATAATTCTGGTTGTCGATACAAATTCCACGTTGTGAATAATTTCATAAGAATATATATGATATTTGATTTGGTTACAACAGATAAAACTTTAAATGGTAACAAAAATCGAACCGCACTTGATGATGATGATGTTGGAGTCAGGATCTGAATAGTGGAATTACTTAGAGGTCACTAGGAAACTACTGGAGTTTAGGCTCATACAATTTACAGCACATTCTATAGCACTTATTGTAGAAAAGAGTTTGTTTAAGTTTTTTTTAAGTATATTTATTATATCACATTAAATAAAAATTAGAAGACCAATTTATTAAAAAGAAGTGTTATCCAATTTCTCAAAAGCACTTACGCTTATATGTATAATATATATCGAAAATATAACAAAAATAGAAGAAAAAAATACCGAAGTTTCTCGAGGTGAAAGCATTTACTAATTCCAGCACCCAGTCCCAGAGAGTGTCATATAATCACAACAGTAACTATGAGCACAATCAATACTTGACCCAAATGCCGTGAGACGACGCCATGGTAATGTTCATTAATAGCCGTGACGTGAACGGTTTTTTTTCTAGTCCCTTTATAGACAGACGCTGGTATAGCCCAGTAACTATGTATGTCAGGTTATATATTTATATAAATATATGGCTTTAATATCTGTATACATACATCTCCTTGTATACTCCCATACAATTTTGAAAATCTATTGGAATTTCGTAAGTGCCCATAAAGCTTTCAGCTTTAGTACAGGCACTAAGGATTCCCTGTATAAGGGGTTATATATTTTTGTTTCATCGATTTTTTTTTTTTTAAATTGAACTTATCATCCATCATGTTATCATGACAATCTTCATGAACGTAGGAATTTCTATTTCTATATTCATGAAGACTGTCCGAGGACTCGAGAAAAAAAAAGCTATCAATTTTTTTTCCTATAAATGATCAATTCAAACCTAAGTTAATATCACTAGTGACGTGTATGATAAATTAAGAAAATTAAGAATGGATTTATAGTTAAAATTAACTTCTCTACCTATGCAAAATACTAGAGGTTGGTGAAGATAATTGTTAAACGAAAAATGTAGGAAAAGTGTAGGTTAAAAATTTAATTTACTTTGGTGTCTTATTGAAATAATTTTAATTTAAAAATAATAAAAGCACCTTTAAATGTTTCATCATTAATTTTTCCTTCCAACACTCCGCAACCTCGTAACGAAATGCTTTCCAAGAAGCTTAAAAGCTCTAACTTTAAATGAGTATGGGACCTGGGTGACCTGTTTTTCAACGCAACGCATATTTTCATATAAAATAATATATAAAAATGCAAATAATAGAAAATAAGAGTTTGTTCTCATTTTGTCAGGATGACGGACGTGTTGTTAATTATTATGGTTTTATTCCCGACTGCTAAGGAAGGGTTATGTTTTTCGCGCGTATCTTGTATGTATGTAATATTCTTTATTACCTCGTATCTCCAGAACCGCTGAACGGATTTACACATTTGAGGTATCGTTAGATTTATATTAGCAGCCCAAGTGTTCTTAGATAGGTGACGTTAGTAAAAAATAATCATGGCGGATGTGGTACGCCATTGAACTTAGTGATAAAAAAAAAATTCGTTTCGAATACTACAATATGGGTATCAAATTCAAGAGCTTAATTTCTGGATTTCAAAAAGGTATATCATGATTATCATTATCATTATAAATTCTAACAAAAAAATGAAAAATAAAAAAATATTTGTAAAAACAAAAACCCCGACTGCATCAAACTAAAAAGAAAATAAACAAGCCCAATAGTTTATTAGGATTAACAGTCGGGACCTATAAGTAATTCTTCAATCAATGAAATCTTTACCAGGAACCCCGCATAATTTAGCTTCACTGTTTATAAGAAGGATATGCGGAGAGTATATAATGTCAAGAAGGAGCTTCAAGACAGTTCGCGATGAGTGGCGGAGTTCGACGCTGCACTCTATCTTATTAAATTAATTAATTTCCCCGAATGGAGATCGACCCCACAAACATGGCGTTACCAGTTATTATTGTATTATTCATTTTTATTATTGTTTAAAGTTTTATGAACACTAAAGCAACCAAAGTTGTTTGTTTTAGCTTAAGGCAACCCTCAACTAAAGTTAAAACAGAAGAGAGAAAGAGAATATAGACAAAACAAAAAAACAGACTGCATAAATTAAATTAGTGTCACTGAATAAGTAACACTCTCCCCATCAAAACAAATCCAACGACAAATAATTTATCAAAATCAGTGCAATCGGTTTAACAGTTACAAGGGAACAGAAGAATCGACATACATAATATATACGCGCTAAAAACATATTGGACTTTGCCACAGTCGATAAAAAACATTTTTTGTACAATATAATACTCACTTTTCTTCAGGTGTTTCTTCAACCGGCGGCTGCGGTGTGTGAGTGGACAAGTCCGGCAGTTCAACTGCCATAGTGTCCATGGCCATTTTTACACTATTTTATACAATTTTGCACTATGTCCAAAAAACAATCATGGAATTTAAACTAGGTTTTTCACTATTTTTGCTATTAAACGACGAGTATGACTGTTAATAATCGGAAAGCTATTGTAATATTTTTATGTATCCTAACGTGTTTTTCTCACACTTAGGTTATATTTAGTAAAAAATGGGAAACAGAGTGTCTTAAACACTATATTCCAAAAAAATACGGTTTTATTGAATTGGCTGAACATTTCGTTTTCAACGTATGAATTAATTTAGATTAGTTAATAAAATTCGTAGTTAAAGAGGGCGAAGCCGCGAGCGGGTCGCTTGTGAGTAATATTTTGCCTTAACAATATACATATAATAATAATAATATAGGCATGAAGAACTATTGTCACCTCTAACGTACCGTGTAACATGACCTAAGCATGCAACCACATAACGAGATAGACAACCACGCATACACGAATAAAGCCCTAGGTACCTACTAGGTATCATTTATACAGCATTTTATATGTAACCAGGTCGGTCGTGGCGCAGGAGCATAAGCGTGCGATTTTTAACGTGACAGGTCATGGGTTTGATCCCAACTCGCGGAAATAATTAATATTTTTATTTTCCTCGCTCTGGTTACATGGCAAAACGCGACGTTGACTACTGCCACTCAACGCGTAATGCCTCCAGAATACGAGCGAGGGTGGAGAACGGAAGTGCCAATGGAATCGGAGTGTCTTTACACTGGGTTTCCAGGTTCCCTCTGCTTAGCCGGCGAACCTGCGAACGCCGCACTCAACGAAATAAAATGTAATAATTCCCTTCATGTGGATCGAACCCACAACCATAGCGAATACAGCCCATATTGCGCCACGACGACCGCATAGCGGCACATATAACATATATGTTTGTATAACTATAAGACCATATACTAATTCTGAGTATGATATTGGTTGTGGCCACATACTCGTATACCGCTATGTCTCTGAGCAGTACCTACAGAAATTAGAGCACGGCGTTACTAGTTATTCTCCAACTCTGAGTTAAGTACCAAAACTACTTGGTTAACCAACTTTGGTCTGGCCAAATAAGAGAGTATATTTTTTAATCTGAGAAAGAGTGTTATGACACTAGATTCTCTTTGCCTATTATACTATATGTGGGATAAAATGTTGAGTTAAAAAATTATCTTCAAAGAGTATTTGAGGCCAGTAGTGGCTCAGGGGGCAAGCATGCCTCTCTAAACTCGACAGGTTGTGGGCTCGATTCCCACTCGAGGGAATGAAGATTTAATATTGTTATTTCTTTCTCCTTCCAAAGTGTCTTAAGGTTAAGTTTCCAGGTTCCCTCTACCTCCACTGCTATGTGCGCGACACAAGGTTAAAAAAAAACAATAGCAAATATTTAAACTCACAAACATCGCCAAAATGTATTTCCAAATACACAAAAAACAGACATGACACTGTTTTTATTCAAAATTCAAACGATTGTATGCAACATGCACTCAAAGTGAATTCCAAATGCATTTTCAAGCGCAGTTTCACAGAGCATGTTATGTCAACACCGCGATTCACACCGGATCTGACTGGGAGAACCGGAAGGTTGGCGAGACTACTAGGGATTCCATTTAAAAAGATTAAGCCCGCCTATAAATGTATTGTGTTGTAGGCTTGGAGGTAATTAAATTGAATTCAATATATTAAAAAACACAGTTCGTTTTAGTCGTGCAAGTGAAACGTGACGGGTTGCGGGTTTAGATTTTTTTTCTGAAGTTCACGCTTTATCCCGTATATAGTAAAGTGGGCAGGGGACCTAGTGTTAAGACACTCCATTTCCATTTTCTATGCCAAATTTAGTAATCAAAAATGTTGTTATCTCTTTAAAATGTAATTTTTTGTTTAAAACAAAAATTCTAAAACCTAAAACGTAATCATTCTAGCATTTAGACTTTTAGACTCTTATTCTTCAAGCCTTGGACTTCTTATTTTTGTTCGTCTTGAATCGATACAAACTACAAACAGTTCGTTACACCGGATCTCACCGGGTCGGTGGGGAAACATAGTTCGATGATGACTTGTTAGGTTTCTTTGAGAGATTAGCTTTGGACGGAAAACTGTGAATCTTTACATAACCTTAAATAAAATAACATATACCTAAGTATGTATTTTATGGTATAATATATGTGCTTTTATTAAACAAAAAAGAGAAGGTTATTAGTTTGATCTACATTCAATTATGAATAAATTAAGCAAGTTTTTTCTTAATCGAAATATGTTAAATTATTCCAACTTAGGGAACAGTCCAAGTTTTATAAAGACCGGTTCAGTATTTTTTGAACGACACATACGACACATTTACAGATATTTGAAGTCGGTTATTTTCTATATTTTTTTTCTAAAAATACAATTATTTCCTTTTAATGTTCAATGATGATTTTGCGTTTTCTGCAAATTGAAATTTTATAAAAGTTTCGAGCTGGTACATCAATTGAAATTTATTTCTGAGTTACTGAAAATATTTAGACAAATTAAGATTACTTCTTCAATTTAACAGCATTCGGGTATAATATACATTCAATAAAGCCGATTTATATCATTAATAAAAAGTAACGAACATGAACACGAAATTAAAACGGTTAACTATATACAGCTGAAAATTTGCTAAATTTCAGGTCATCGTGGCGTAATGGGAATCTTACTGACGCCTTGATTTGGGTCTCCTCGCTTTGGCGGCGTTAAGTTTCGCCAAGCAATTGAAGAATTTTTGACTTTACGCTGTATCCCGCGAATAGCCAGCATAGTAGCCAGGAATTACATGAAGTTAAGACAATCCGTTTCCAGCGCACTGCATAATTTTCGAGACCGTACCTACAGATTTAGTGACGGAACTCAACACTACGTTCTGTCTTTTTACCAAAGCAAAGAAAAAAAATCTCCGAGTAAAAAAACTTAACATTATTAAAACATATTTAATTAATTTACAGTGAAATCTCATTTTCGAGAAGGTGTTAACATCTGACAGTGAGTGATAAGTGATATTCGATTGACATATTCCATAATTGAAGTGGACCGGATTATCGAAATCTATATCTACTGTATATAAAAGTAGATAAAGACAAATAAATAAAAAACATATATGTTAAAAACATAGTTTAAAGTTAAATAATTATTATACAGCGAAATATGAAGTTTTCATTTTTTTATTACCTTAATGTTAAAATTAAGAGCAACAAAAAGTAAGGCCGTAGTGACAAAGTGGCCACAGTGTCTGATTATACACGCATCGTTGTAAGTTCGATTCCCACTTCAGAGAAGGAATTGTTTTAATTTTTCTCGATCCGGTAAAAAATACACGCAATAACTCCAGTACGGGTGAAAAATAATTAACAGAGTGTCTTAACACTATACTTTCCCTCTGCGGGAAAAAGCGTGAAACTGCGACTATTATCACCAACATATTCCCTTGCTTGCTATACTTTCGACTATAGACTCATTTTTATATGACATATTCATATGAAAATGAGTCTAGACCGAGACATATGTTACAATCACAAACAGTTTTAGCCGAGAGCGTGTCAATAACACGTCATACAAGCTACCGACATTGAACTAAATGGCACTGTGCAAATCATTCTCGACTTTTCACTTAATTTAAGTATTATTAAATCGATCGGAATTGAAATTGGATTGTTTACGTGAAAACAAATCGGTAATTGGTTAATTTTTTTAAGCAAGGTAGGCAGAGGGAACCTTGGAACTTTGTGGTTAAAACACTCTGTTCGCCACTTGTCGCCGAGTTTGTTAAATTAAAGAATAAAATCTTAAAATTATCATAAATTTTATATACAATTTAGTTATTGTTTTCTCAAACGAATTAAGGTTAAACAAAAAAGTTAAACATAGTATTAATTAATTAAATCGTTTGATTTTCCTCCATTTTTATCACAAACAATGGGTTTGCGTGATTTATTAGCGGTGTTTAAATTAAAATTTTGTTTAAACGACTAATTACATTTCTTCGCTCTGGTGTCGAGGCAAAGCGCGGCGTTGAGTTCCACCACTGAACACGCAATGCCTCCAGAACTCGACGGAAACTGGGGAATGGAGTGTCTTAACACTAGGTTCCCTCTGCTTACCCTGCTATGTGCGGGATACAGCGTGAAGCTGATTTATCAAAGACAAAAATATGCAAAACTTCTTGTAAAGACTCTTCAGGTTTCAATGCCTTCCGTTAATGTTATTTAAATAGCAATTTAAGGTACAGACAGATGCTGTAAATGAGATTTGTTCTAACGACCTCAGATGTAATGAGGAATGATAAAATTTAAATTCTTTGAGATTACTAAAAAAGTGTAAAAACGATAAGAAATAACGTGAGGGTAAGACAGATTTTTTTTAAACTAATTATAGCACTGTGCAAGTCATTCGCGAATTTTCACTTAATTAAGTATAATTAAATCGAACGGAATTAAAATTGGATTGTTTACGTGAAAATAAATCGGTAATTGGTTAATTTTTTTTAAGCAAGGTAGGCGGAGGGAACCTGGGAACCTTGTGTTAAAGACACATCTGTTCGCCACTTTTCGCAGAGTTTGTTAAAAATTAAAGAATAAAATTTAAATTCTGTGTGAGATTACGACAAAAAATATAAAAGCGATAAGAAATAACATGAGGGTATGACAGAAAATTCTTTTAAACTTATATTTTATAAAAATGTCACGTAAAATGTCCAACCAATTTACTGATTCTATACATTAAAAAAAAGGATCTAAATATTTAAATAATAATATTATTTTTCATAAAAAAGACTAATGACATAGAAAACTAATGCAACCAACGAGACAACGTGAAGCATTAAAATCGTGATAAAATCGAGCATTTCAAAGAATTTTTTTCATGGTTACAGTTAATAGTCGCATTCGAGTGCTAAATGACATGTTACGAGTCGTTCCAAAACATTAACCCTTATACATTTACATATCGGTATTAAACATAGTGGAATAGTACGTTTCTTACTTACATTAAATTTTGGACGCAATATTTTTGATATCTAAGCAAAATTACAATAATTTTCCGATTGATTACTTATTTGCAAACAAAATACAGACTAAAAAGAAGCCACAAGACACACGATACACTAGCACTATATACCGAATATATATTTTTATAGTTTCTGTTTATAGACAATCAATAGCGAGCGAGCGTTCGTCCTCTACGACGGTCACGAGTCGACTGAAACTCGAAAGGGCGCAGTGAAATGTGCGCCGCGACGCCCGGCTGGGGTAAAAATTCCCGAGATATTTTGTAAATGTTCTAAGATTGTATAGAAATTGGACGATAAAGGAAAAGGAGTCAAACGTACGATTATCGTTTCCACTTAGCGCGCGTAAACAAAAAAAAATACGGAAAAATCCAATTCAACTCTTAACGCAAAAAAATAAGGCACATCAAAAAATTTTTAGTCACAAATAAACATAAACATAAAATTTCAATAAAAACATATACAAGAAAACATAGAATATAATATCCATATAGAGTATATCGAAGTGATTAGCAAAGAAGGCCCGCCCGCCCACGCTGGGGCGGAAATCCGAAGATCGATCTGTCAACTTGTCGCACGACTAGTCGGCATAAACATTGGTGTTGTATAGCATTTTGACGTCACCGATAATTATATTTGCGTCTGGAGAATTGGCATTTGTGACCTTCAACTTGCGACGAGTACATTTACTTAGAGTCGTTAAGAGCAAACCCGCAAAAACCGTAAAACATGTTTCTTCTTTTGTAAATACGTAATGCGTTTTTACGATGGCGCCATTTATTTTATCATTTGGCTGTTAATAAATAAAATAAATACTAAATAATAGAAATACTAACATTAATAATATAAATTTGAGGCCAGTCGTGGCGCAGCGGCTCGAAGTGTGACTGTAAAACCGACTGGTTGTGGGTTCGATCCTCACTCGAGGAAATGAAATATTTACTTAAATTTATATTTCCATATCTTCGCTCTGGTGTCGAGGTTAAGCGCGGCGTTGAGTTCTGCCACTCAACAGTGGCAGAACTCGAATTCGGCAGAAAGTGGGGAACGGAGTGTCTTAACACTAGGTTCCCTTTGCCTACTCTATTGTGTGCGGGATACAACGTGAAGCTGATTGAATTTAATTTAATAATATAAATACTAAAATGTTGTTTGTAACTAGTTAGTAATTATGTTAATTATTTATTATATAATAAAAAAAAATACTTTGATATTGTTGATTTTAATTAATATGTAATTAAAGTAATAAAAATAACGCAAGCAAGCGACTTGTCTCGATTTGGCCTCAGGATAAATACTTTTTCATAACAAGTTTAAGATTATAAGAGATTACCTAATAAACAAGTAATTACGAGTATATATACTTATAATAGTAGGTAAGTTCTTTTAGCTTCAAGCTGCATACCGTAGGTGCATAGCAGCAGGTTAGGCAGAAGGAAGCTTTTTCGTTCCCAAAGTTAGTTTAAACTACAAACTTTTCCCGAAGTTTTTCTTGTAACCCATTACTATTGTTGTATTTTCAAATATTTTATAAAATGAACAATGGCAAATTTCGTTGTTTTTTTTTTTTCAAATCTTTTCTAATCTTATCTAAAATTAAAAAGGTCATCTTTTAAGGGGAGGCAAGATTGATTAAAGTGCAAACGTTGATTTTCTGACGCCTATAAAACTGGTCTGTTATCTGATAACTCTATAAATGGAAGCCGTAAAACGAAGACTTTTAAATTAGTTCATAATCTTTTTAAAGATTTTTTTTTATCTTCACGTTTATCATTCGTGCGCATCCAGCATATAGGAACCCTCCCTCGGATAGGCAAAGGGGACCTAGTGTTAAGACACTCCGTTCTCATTTAGACACTTCCGTTTCCCACCTTTCGCTTAATTCTGGTGGCATTGCATGTTGGGTGGCGGAACTTATTGCCGCGCTATAACTAGTTGAGATTAAGACGTCAAAGCGAAGAAATAAAAATATTTAATTTCCTCAAATGGAAATCGAATTCACAACCTGTAGCGTTTAGGGTCGCACGCTTGTGCCCGTGCGCTACGACTAGCCTTAATTAATTATTATTTCGCATAAAAAAAGAGAGTTAAATAAATATCTGTAAGTACATAATTTTGTACGTATGAGAAGGACATAAAATAGCATAAGTAGGTAAATGATGTAAAAACATTTTCAAAATATTGCTTTGAAATGTAAACAAACGGATTTTGTTGATCACATCAACGTATTTTAGTCGTATATGAAGCTTTTACTTATTTTTAGATTAGATTAGATTAGCTTCACGCTATATCCCGCACACAGCAGGGTAGGCAGAGGGAACCTAGTGTTAAGACACTCCGTACCCCACCTTCTGCCGAATTCTGGAGGCATTGCGTGTTGAGTGGCAGAACTCAACGCCGCGCTTAACCTTCGACACCAGAGCGAAGAAATGGAAATATAAATTTAAGTAAATATTTCATCTCCTCGAGTGGGGATCGAACCCACAACCAGTCGATTTTGCAGTCACATCTCGTGCCGCTGCGCCACGACCGGCCTCAACTTTTACTTATTTTTCACTCATATTTTTTTACTATAAACTTATGTTGAACGAGCTAGCAACCCCAAATCCACTTTATAGGAGTGGAATATCGCAAATACCCGTCTGAGTGAGCACATACGTCCTATAAATAACACACACGCAAAATTTTTAATTTCCTAGCACTTGTAGTTCCTGAGATTTCGTGATTAGTGAGCGAGTTACCTTTCGCTTTTATATATTTGTATAGACTGTTAAAACATAATTATTTCATTACAAATCTATACTAAATATACAAATGAAATCAATTGCAGTTATCATTACGAGATTTTAAATGTTCAATTAAAAACGTACTTAGGCACTATTAGTCAAATATTATAAAATTCTAGCCTTTGCATTTAACAAAATAGGACACGGAAATGCTTCGACGGCCTTCGTTTCGTTGAAAAGTAGTAGAAAAACTGTCACGATACGTCATCTTTAAAGGTTTTAAGTATATTTTTTTATAACTTGTGATTTTTCTAGATTCTACAGTCATTGTAAATGAGTCGAATATTAATTATTAATATAAGAATATATGTTCTATAGACAGTGTGACTCAAGTAAACGAATGAGTACATACATGTAATTAAAATGATGAAGGTGCATCACAAAATATAGATAAAATATCGATTTCTTAACATACCCTGTTAGGCAGAGGGAACTTGGCAACCTAATCTTAAGACACTGCCGTTACCAACTTTTCACTGAATTCTGGAGGCATTACATGTTGAGTGGCTCAACGCCGCGTGTTGCCTTGCGTGGGAATCGAACCAACAGCCTGTCGCATTTACAGAAGCACGCTTGTGCCACAACTGGCCTTATAGGCACTGCCATATAGGTACTATATTAAAAAAAAACTAAATATGAACTATCTCATATGGTAGGTATCTCAGGTTATCTACAAATATTTGCTTCTATGAAACGCGATAAATATGTCGTCACATTGCGGAACACTCACGTGTCTCACTCAATCAGATGATATCTCGAGATGATGATTATTTTTAATTTGTTGCGGGCTTTCGAAACATAGCTCACTACTCTAGGTACATTTCAAAATTTAACAAGTTTACCAAGATATAATGTTGTTGGGCAAAATCTGTGCAAGTACTTGGTATCGCAAATACAGCTTCACGCTGTATCCCGCATATGGCAGAGTAGCTAGGAACTTAGTGTTCTTAACACTACTACTAACAGTGTCTTAACACTCCGTTGCCCTTGCGCCACCCAATTTTCACTGCACAAAACGAAAATAATTTAGTAGACCCCCATCTATTCAAACACCTATGCTATTAATCACACCAACCAACCATGGCAATTACAGTCAGGCGCTGAGCCGCTGTCTAAATACCTAGGTATAGGTATCTGTGCTAAAAAACAATATAAAAGTCACAACTAACTTTGAAACATAATATAAATTACGTAATTATAATATAGAGACCTAGAGGGAAGATTTTAAAATTATTTTCAATTTTTTCTTTAAAAAAATACTTTCGATACACACCTGTGTATGTTATAAAGAAAATAATATGCCATCAAAAACATCCTGTAAAAAAACCCAAGTCTCGCAGCTCAGTCTTTCTACCGTAAAAAGTTGTGAGATCCATGTAATACCACGTCGGTTAATCTATTTAGTCTCTACTTAAAGGACCTTCTGTCTTAAGTTATTACATAAGTTATTATCATGCCAATATTAAAAATATTTTACGTTTTAAACAAATAGATCGACTTGGACATCGCATGA
>DWQW01005385.1:0-17920 GCA_018249695.1 Heliconius erato demophoon
ACAGAGTTGAAAGCACTGCTGAAATCAAGCAGTATCATAACAGTGAGCTTGGTATTGTCCATAGCACACCGAATGTCCTCAGTAATATTCAGCAGTGCTCCGACTGTGCTGTGGAAAGGACGGAAACCGGATTGGAAAGGACATAGTAGATTGTTGGATGAGAGAAAGGAGTAAAGTTGGGTGTTAACTAAGGATTCAAGAACCTTAGATAAAATAGGGAGGATAGATATGGGACGGTAATCGGTGACATTAGAAGGATTAGTAGCTTTAGGAAGTGGGATGACATAAGCATTCTTCCACTGTGCAGGAAAGACATTACGAGTCAGTGAAAAGTTAATGATGTGGGTGACCACTGGTGCAATGCTTTCCAACACAGGAAGAATCATATCAAGGCTAATATTGTCACTACCGAAGGCTTTGGAAGAAATGGAGTGGACACACTTCTTAACATCAATCTCGGACACCGCGTTGAAAGAAAATGAAAATGAGTCTGGTATGTCAATATGAGACAAAAATTTCAGAGTCTTAGAATTTATAAAAGAAGTATATAAAATTTATTATTGCATTATTTTGAAGATTTCCAAAGAATTAGTTTTGTATAATTATGAAAAAAAAAAATCATATACTTGTAGTATAATTTAGAAATAATAAAAGTTATATAATTTATAGGGAAGACATAATAAGATAACAAGAATAGTTTGAGATCGCAAAGTCTTTGGAAATTAAATTAGCAGATACCTACAGGCATTGTTACGATACAAAAATTTTCAATTTACTTCTCATCGAGAATAATGACACGAAAACTTTTTAAGCTCTGGTAATGAATACAAAATAAGTTTAAGTTGATGTCATTAAGTAATGAGTTATTAATTTTTTGCGAGATTACATTGGGTAAAGTAGGTATTGAGTAGGTATGTCTTGAGATATATCAGTAGGTATAGTCAAGTTAGCAACTTAAAAGGATAGCTGGACTCTTTTAAGGACATATATATATATATATATATATATATATATATATATATATATATATATATATATATATATATATATATATATATATATATATATATATATATATATATATATATTCATTTAAATCTAGTTTTAAGTTAAGTATGAAGAAATATAAATAATGAAAAGAAATGTTATCACCACAAAAGGTACGGATCATGAGTGGAGGACGGAGTCTGTAGTGTTAAAAATTAAGAAATTATAATAAAAAAAATTGTATAGAGATGTAAATATTAGGTACGTTTAAACTTTCAAAGTATAGTAGCCATAAATTATGCATGTCTCAAATAAATTATTTTGTCTGTAAATGGAAAATCCGTCGCAGCAGGAACTTCTTTTTATTCTTAAACTCTTTATAAGTAAGTGATAAAAAAGTTATTATATTTTTTTTTTATGAAAAAGGGCATCTATTTCATACTAAACATTGGTTGCGTAATCCTTTAAAGCAGGGGTTCCCAACCTTTTCTTGATCAAGGACCACTTTCATGTCATTCTTGGTAGCAAGGACCACTATGCATGTGGGTATAATAAAAATTAACTGTGATAATTAAACAGCAACTTCGCCTCACCATCCCCAGTAATAAAATTAAAATCGTTCGCGGACCATATTTAGGCTTCTGCGGACCACTGGTGGTCCGCGGACCACTGGTTGGGAACCACTGCTTTAAAGCAATATACTTAGTGACTTGTATTACCAAAATTTATCACGATACAAGACAAAACTAAATAACAAATTTTCGGTAAGACAATAAGAGAAAATTGAAGAAGAGAAACCTGTGTTCGTCCACCGAGGGGTCACCGGAAAATAAAATTTATAAAAGATGATAAACTTAAGTTTACATGCGTATATATGCATTCATTATATAAAGACCAGGCGAACTGACCACTAAGCCATACGTTCAACAACGTAAGAGGAGCGGCTTTGAGTCCTGCTACGTTCAAATTGTTATACGTTTTCTAAATAAGTATTTTTCTTTCCTAAATGTGGAATAACACTTTTAAAAATGTTAAAAATACTTACAGTATGTTTGAATTCAATTGTTTTAATACAGTATTTGTATAATAATTACGCGGCGAATAAAGTTTACAAACATAAATTTGCGGACATGCATGCATTAATACAAAAATAATAAGATTAAAGAATGAACTACAAATATAAGTTTGTAATTTTTACATTTTGACTTTTTATCTTTATTTGTGTATTGTAAGTTCTAGCTCCGTGCCAAATTTCATAACAGTGCATAAATGCTCGTACATTTTTACTGTGTTTACTTGATGCTTGATTTCTCCACGCGTTCTCGAGATAAATGGTCTTGACAGACGAACAACAAAGTAAACCCATAAGAGTTCAGTTTTTACCGTTTGAGGTAACCCTAAAAATCAGACCTTCTAAACGCATGTTGCACGGCTCTTAGTAATTTCTATCTGGCAAAAGCCGTAGGTATCTAAAAATAGTTTACTTCTAAAATTATAAAGCCAAGAAAAGTTTACCTTTATATGAATTAAAAAAAAAAGTGCTACAGCTGTCATGCACTCATTCTATAATAATAATATATTTACATTAAAATAAGGTATTTAAATCGAACAAAACAAAACGTATTTAACATAATTTACAAATATACACCGAGAAACAAAAAAAAGCATAACGAATGCTCCTCTTTTATTTATAAAAAAAATATATAATAAAATGTGAATAAACTGTATATACAAAGTTCGAATGTTGCCCTTGACATTTCACAGAACAATAATTTTGCTTTATGTTGATATGGTGAAGTATTTAAAACAACCTGTTCGTTTTTATAACAATCCATTGGCTATATGGTATGAAGTAAGTTCAATTAGGGCATTGTATATAATATCCGAGCATTATGTTTATTGACGAGCTAGACTGGGTAAAGTAATTAATGTTTGTATAAAATGTATTATTTATCACATTTTCTGGTTAATATGAATATTTTATATAACTATAGCATATATGGTATTATCGTATTTAATAGCATTGTTGGGCAACGGTCATTGTTTCTAAATGCATTATGCATTATCTTTAATGTGGTGTAGGGAGATACGTCTTTCGCCTCTTGTAGTGTCATTAAAAGGTTAAATCACCTCTTTTTATATTCTATTAACTAGTGGTATCAAATACGCTTTTTTTATAATAATCAATGTCTTATTCCCGTAACTACATTATTATATCTTTTCAATGATTATTTCATCACACAATCACTCCCCCATTCCATAAATATAAATAGAGCATCGGTAACTCTGTTACTGTCAACACTGCTGTCAGTAATATGGTCTCCAATTGGTATATTTTTAAATATAAAAATATAATAATCATCTGATTCGTTCAACCTATTGTAAGATTTAATTGTGCAAGTTGTTAGTAACTTGAATTTATTAAATTGTAAATAAAATCAAAGAACTAAACTAAAGTAAAATCTAATTACGAAATATGAATTATACATTTATTTTAATAACTCAATTCACTTTGTATATATAAATAAACCTAATACACCTAATGGCGCTAATTAAAAACATAATAATAATAGATTTCGTACAATAAAGAAAAAGTGATCTTCCCAAGGTGGATAGGTGATTAACAATATGTATAATTCCTGGGTAATTTAATTATTCCAATGTTATTACTGCATAACCCTTTAACGGCCAATACAATTTAAAATGCCAACGATACTCGTAGTTCATAACACATACAAAGAAAAATAAAAAAAAAACTTGTTACGTTTTATACTTGTTCCGCGTGAACCGCCATCTTTTGACTACAAATAATAACTAATTCATAGACGCCCTCTACATGTAACGACTTGTAACACAATATACTTCTGGAAAAAGTTGCACCATCTTTCGGATCGATTTAGAATGTCAGTAGGTATTTTACTGTAATAAAATTGCACGACTTTAAAACTAATGTGAGTATAAGAGTATTCTTAATTTACTTATTTAAAACAAAACTTATTTAAAAAACGTATAAAACTTTCCTAAGTGTGAAACAACACTTTAAAAATGTTAAAAATATTTCTGATTTATTTGCCAGTTTCAAAAATTAGTCCAAAATAAGAATATCAACATATTACGTGTTTTTCATAATGTCTGATACTTTATTTAATTAATTTTAGGATTTCCTACAAAGAATACCTCTAAAATTCGGATTTATCTGAAAAATGTGTAATAATCTAAATGAAGGTGGCAAAAACGTTCCTTTTTTGTTACTTCTTATTTCTTTATTTTTAGATTTAACAATCGCAAAACTTATGCACTAAATGATACTGTCATAAATTATTTATATGACTAATTTTATGACATAGTCACAAGTCACGACTTAAAAAAAATCGTTTACACCTAACTAAAGTACTTGCTCAAATTTTTTTTTTGTTACCTTTTACAAAAAGAAAAATTATAGTTTTAATTATATCAAAAAATTGCAAATATAAGCGACTCGCACATAATTTTTATTAAAATGTTTACTGTCTTTTAGGTCCATAACAAATTTCAAAGCTCAAACCTCAAGCCCACATATTCTGCCCCAATCGATAATTAGGTATCGATTAATGGGGCTCATTGTCGATAACACCACTTTTTAACTTAACATTTGCTTAATTATTTTTGTTCATAATTATTGTTTTAAGCTTTATTTTTTTTATATCTAAAGAAAGGTGTAATATGAAAATTTCCTACTATGCTAATTCCTAAAGGTGTCGATTGTTGGTGGCATTACCCTATAACTTTTAATGTGTTGCATATTAGTCTTAAGTTGTAACCAAATTCTTCCCAAAAGATAGAGATTACTACGAGTATATGATTTTGTTTTGTTTTGATTACTAAGTAATATTTATTTATTTAATGATGAAAATTGCCTTTGTTTCATATGGAATTGTAATTTCTACTAATACTAAACGCTTCTTGAGTATAAAATATTCCGTGCAGATATCATACTTGCCCATCATAAGTAGTGAATGAGTTCACAGATGTAAAAATCTGATAAGATCGTTTAGAACGCGTCAAGATACAATTTTAATAGTGCTTTAGATTTATCACAAATCAAGGTGAGTTATTTTAAGTTTCTCGTTTTGCAGAAAAAAATATTCTTATTGGTATGTGTGTTAACTTTTTCTATTTAATCATATTCCTACTCTATTCGATTGTGATCCCAACATTGGATTCGAGGCTCTGGGGTACTTCTGTTTTTTGAATGTGAAATTAATCGTAGCACAGGTGTACAAACATAGTGTCAAACTCAGAGTAACATTTAGTTTTTTTTCATTGCAATCGCTTCACTATAAAATATAAAATATATAATAAGTATTTGAAGTGTTCAAGAAGTTTACATTTGGAAAATAGAAACATATACACACAACGCCATCTATTGACAACAACTAGTACTAACGAATCTTGATAACGTACAAAATATATTGTTTTAAATTTAAATTCTTAAACTTATTATAATACGTCGAAAGGAATAGTAATCGTTTTAATACTTTAGAAAAACATGGCTATTAATTAATATAATGTTATGATAAGTCTTTCTAAGCTTTAAAACGATATTTTTAACGGTGTTTGAACAGGTTACAGTTCAATTCTGAGTCATTTTCTGCGTCGCACTGGTAACATTTTTGGCCAAAGAATGACAGTCTTATTCCTGTCCCAAATCGTGGGGACCAGGGCCTCCAACAGAACGACCCGAACCTAGGACCCGGACCTATATTAATGGGCGAAGGTGGACGCCAATGGCCAAATTCCCTATTAGTCCTGATGATGTTTCCCTTCTCCTTTCGGGTAGAGAGTATAGAGAGATAAGAATTTCTGAGTGACAGTTGTTTAATAAATATTGGTATCTTTAATCTTGCCAATTTTTTATTTCCTTGCTCTGGTTATGAGGCAAACAGCTGTGTTAAATTAACCCAATCAACACACAATGCCCCCAAAATTCGGTGGAAAACGCAGTGTTTTAACTCTACGTTCCCCATGCCCACCTCGCTATATGCGATAAAAAGACATCAATCAGAAATTGCATTTAATAAAATATATACAAGAATGTGATAAAAGCTCTATATATAAACCGTAAGATAAAATTGTATTACAATATCATATTCCGCTAAACTCGTGATTTCAATCATAAAAGTAGTATACCAAAGAATAAAAATATCTTTGTCACCTTTATACGTAAGGCAAAAGAAATATATGGTATTAATTATAATCCACTTTTGTTATTAATAAACAATCTAATTTACTGTTTATTTCTTTTTAATAGGTTAGTATAAATCAACGATCCGACTGGACTTTACTATATTTTATATTTTAAGATATAATATAAGATATATAAAGAAAATATAGAAAACCCTAAGCATACGCCTATAAAGTTTTAAGAGTGTGACTCTCTGACGTATATTTTATATACATAGTTTATTTAATATAAAAAGATACGAGCTTTATTATATTAGCCTGTTAGTATACCAGTTAGTACTGGATAATTCGGTTGGTATTTCCTATGGTGCCTGGTGATAAAAATAAGCCACAAATTTAGAGCTTGATTTTTATCATAGAACACAGAACTTGGCACCCACATAGATCTTCCATTATTTTGTCGGTGAAGTCGAAAACTACGCATTACTCAACATTTAACTTAGTTTTCATTTTATATCATTAATTTTGTAAAGTAATTATTACTATTAAACATTAATACTTTGTTGTTTTCATAATCGTTTTATTTTCTTGATAGTAATTATTAATAATTATCAGTTTTCGGATTTTTCCTACTAGAAGATTTTTCTTCCTAGAAGTTGGTTAGGTTCTTAATAAGAGAGTGAGTCAATCACAAAAATATCGATTTGTAGATGTTTTTTTATCAGCTTTACGCTGTATTTCGCATACAGCAGGGTAGGCGGAGGGAACTTTGTGTTAAGACATTCCGTATCCCACTTTTCGCCGAGTTCTGGAAGCATTATGTGGCGGAACTCAACGCCGCGCTTTGCCTCGTAAATAAATATTTCATTTCTTCGAGTGGGAATCGAACCCACAACCAGTCGATTTTATAGTCACACTTTGTGCCACGCGCCACGACTGGCCTCATTTTATTTTTAGATGTTAATATATCAATAACGGTCTGAGTTTAAATTGTTGAAATATTATAGGCTTCTTTAGCTAGGTGGTTTTAATAAATAAGCTAAATTCATGCATGTATTTCACCAAATTAGTTTATTTGTTATGAAGGGCTCTAAAGTAGATTGCAATGGTTCGTAGAAAATACACATTACGAGTTTCCGGCTTTTTAATATTGTTGGACATGCTGGTGCGTGTCTTGATATAAGCTGCTTCATGCTGTATCCCGCATGCAGCTGGGTAGGCACAAGCAGCCTAGTGTTAAGACACTTCGCTTGCCACTTTCCGCTGAATCTTGGAGGCATTGCGTGTTGAGCGGCGGAGCTCAACGCCACGATTTGCCTCGACACCAGAGCACAGAATAGAAAATATTAAATATTTTATTTCCTCGAGTAGGAATCAAACTCACAACCTGTCGCGTTTACAGTCACACACCTGTGCCCCTGATCTGATATACAGCAACGAATTAATGAACTGAGGTGAAGTAACAATTTAATAACTTCTAATGCTATAATTAAAATGATCTAAACATTTTTGTATCAAAACGCCTATTAGTCAATTAACGCAAATTTTATATTTTGATTCAAATTCTAATACTATAAGAAAGTTAAATAAAAAAAGCAATCAAAATAAATATGTTATCAGTAACGTATACGTTAATATATAAAGCGAGTCTGTGTATTAATCTTTGCGCGGGCGCAGGCTCGCTACCTGGACGGCGGCGCGGCGGCGCGGCGGCGGCGCCTGCGTCCCTTTCGCTCAAGGCTACATGCGCGTACGCAGTTATAGCCCTTAAAGTCAAGTGGACCATAGCCGCGCCGCGCGAATATCCTTTGCACACTGCCGGACTTTTTTCATTCGTGTTGGACAATCGAGTCTTGAACCAAACGAAAGAAATAGCAGTTTCGTTCGCATTACATTTGAGTACATCTTTTAATTTACAGTATATACCACATATAATCTTAACTACAGTGACGTTTCCAAAACAGAGTAGAAAAGAGGTGACCGTGCAGCGTGCAACAAACGAAAACATGTTGAAACGTAAACAAACCAATTGTCACTGTCAAATCATCGTGATCAGTACTGGCGGCAACGGAATACCGGTATACAACTTTTAAGAATAACATATACTAAGCTTACCTGTATAAAAAAAAAGATAGCAGCGTTGTCCAAGTAGGCTTCTAGGGTGTTGTAGCTTAAGCTAGAGCGCAGTGATCACTTGGGAAGATTATGACGTATGCCTCGGATACTGGATGTACTGTGTAGTATAACGGGCCGGCGGCTGGCGTCGGCGCAGGTGACAGCGCGACGCCAGCGCCGCGGCGCGCGGCGGCGACCCTGCACAACCGGACCCCGCCCCCGCCCCCCGCCCTCCCCCTCGCCCTCGTCGGCCACCACCGCCGGCCTGCGGGCCTGACGCACGGCGCACCCCTGCAGACTTGCAGAGGAACACGTCCTTACGTCGCGGTCGAGGCGTCGTGAACTCATGACGCGTCGCAGCTTCATTCGTCTACTATGTAATATACAAATTTATATTGTTGTTGTTGTTGTTATCTACTGTGATAACAAGCCACTGTTATATTTAACTATTTTTTTATTTAATTTCATATAGAAAACATTATCAAAATCGTAATATTATTTATTAATTAAATAAAACATATTTTGTTGCGATAAAATTGAGGATCATAATGTTATAATTAAATATATGGAGTACATAATACCATATGTATTAATATTAAATACAACTCACACATTAGATTATTATATGTATATTAACTAATCAAATAATATAATTAAAAATTCAATTAAAACGAATGTAAAATATTTGTAAACAGCAATTATTAAAGAGCTAGCCCGTGCTCGTCATACGTGACAAAGATCTTCTCGATGGCAGTCATATACGCGGCTGTCCTCAAGTCTAAGCCCAACTCGTGTTGTATTGCAGTTTTTTTCACGTTCTGAAATATAATTACGAAATCATTCCTAATTTATTTTAACTTAACTTAGCTCCACGCTTTATTCCTAGCGGCGTAGTCAGAGTCAGTCTCAGTTTTAGATAATGTATTTAAACTAAAATATAGAGACATTTCTCTCTCCCCCGAGAGAACCTTGGAGAGTGAGTGGAAGTGAGTACATAACACTTGGGTCGCAAGTTCCCGGCACTGCTCTGAGCTCCTCACCCTGCAACGCGAAGGATCCTGTAAGCACGTTAAGTATGTAGTTTCATAAAGACGAAGCTGCAAAGGGAGCTTTATCAATCTTGTAATGTTATAAAATATTAATTTACGACAGTAGCATGTCCCCTAGGGAGTCATTAAGGTCAAACGGATACAAGGCCTTTAGTCATTGCAATTGTATACGTACTTACTTGATAATTAAATTATATTATCTGCAGTCAGTATAAAAAAATATAAAAAACGTACGGTTATTAGATTCAAATTTTGTGATTATCGCGAACTGAACTCCTCAGACCACTGCTAGTGCTAGATACAACGTAAAAGGAGAAGCATAGGGAATCTGAGATCCTAGTGTTACGACACTCCGTTCATATTAAGACAGTTCCGTTCTCCACTTTCCGACGAACTCAGAAGGCATTGCGTGTTATGTGGCAGAACTCAAAGTCTCGAAGAATAGAATATTAACTATTTCATTTCCAAGAGTGGGAATCGAACACACAGCCTGTCGCGCTTACAGTCACACCCTTATGACCCTGCGCCACGACTGGCCTCTATATAAATCATTATTTTTGAATAAAATATGCAGCGCGATGTTTGTATTATCATTTTTACCTACCTACCTCATTCTATCTGAATAGTAAAATGCTAGCCAAAAATACCAAAATGAGAGATCGGTTACTATCTAAGCTTACTTTGCAGGCATTTTCCATTGTGAACTCCAAACCCGAATGGACAATGAGCTCTTCAGAAGCGCCTGACATCAATGACTGAAACTGCTCGGTTGGTTCAATCTTCGCAGACACATTCGCCTTCTTTAAGGACTGCTCTACTGATTCTTAAAATGTAAAAAAATCTTTTAGAAAATAGAAAAAATAATATACTTTTGTTTGTATTTTGTAAGGAAACAAATATAACAGTATATATAACTATATTAAAAAAGTACCTAAATATACTTAATTAAAATTGAGTAAATAAATAATCTTATAATTCGGGCGTGCGCAGCCGCAGGCGGGCCGCCATTTATTAATATGAAAGGAATACCTAGTAATGCATTATTAGAATCTCTCCAGAACTTGATATTCAGCTTCCCGAAGCTTACGTGATTGAGATTCTTCAGAAACTCAAAGTAAGAAACGGTAACACCGCCTGCATTAGCCAATAGATCGGGCAGCACAAGGATTTTTTTCTCTCGCACCATGATGTCAGCTGCAGGAGTAGTGGGTCCATTGGCGCCTTCCGCTATGATCTGTTTGGTTGAATGCAATGAATTATCTATTAAATCTTTATATACCTTACATTCAAGTACTTTATTTTATCATCCCAGATCTCGAAGACAGCCGTGGTACTTATTCCAATCTCAATTTACAACCCATCTCGAAATTGTTTGTTGGTTATCGGAACTCAACGCCGAAATAGACAATGCTAATGAAAAACTAATATATTTTACATGGTAACATTACCGAACCTACGACTATCACCTATTATTATGTACCTATGTAATTTTGATCTTTGTCTGCGGACCTTACAATTTAGTTCTTTCACGTTATTTTGCGTCAAAGTCTTTTCCATAGCAGCCAACACTAATATATCGTGTTTTTCATACAAAAGCTCCGGACCAACTTCCGTAGCTCCAGAAAATCCTTTTGCACTACCCTTGTTTTTTGTTTTGTATTGGTGAAGATCCTGAAAACCACAGTGAAAATTATTTGCTAACACTGAAGTACAATTTTAAAAACAATATTTTTTCTAAGGACTTCTTCTCATTAAACTAAAAATTGTATCGTAGTCAGGTGATAAAGAATGAAAAAGAAATATTTTAGCATACGGTAAATTTGAAAAGGAGAATTGTATATTTTTCAAATGACATGAATAAAATCAAGCATATTGTACCATTGTATTAATCCCATCTGGGTTCTTTAAGTTACAGTCGCTCTCGAGAACTCCAATAATCTTTACTCCTTGCTCCTGGAGGTATATAGCGGTATAGCTGCCCACATTGCCAAATCCTTGAATAATGGCCGTTTTGTTCTAAATGAAATAGTTTCTTCTTTACATATCATTTTAAATAAAATAAACAAAAAAATACTTGCTTATATAGAATACAAATTGCACCTTAAAACCTGGTTCGAGATCAATAAGTTTCATCCAGTGTTCATCGTGTATGAATGTAGATATGGTGAGGAAGACGCCGCGGCCGGTCGCCTCCACTCTACCGTGGATACCACCGCCGTTGATCGGTTTCCCAGTAACACAAGCAGCCGCGTTTATGTCATGGTATCCTAAAGCAAAAATGGAAATTATTAATTTTTATATACCTACATAATTCATAATATGTGATTTGACTTCTCATCTTAGAACATACAGCTGCTTTTCAAAGATAATATTTTTTCTATCTTTGCTTAAACCAAATGAATATTAAACTTTTCTTTGTTATTATGAATATTTATAAATCACGTAAGTAAATATACCTAAGGTTTTTATATAAGTATCTACAATCCACGACATTTCTCTACTCGAAGTATTAACGTCCGGTGCCGGAACGTCTATTCCCGCTCCTGAAAGATATTTAAAATGTTACTTTTCATTAATTATAGACATTAATTATAACCTAACTGGCAATAGATAATTCAAAAATCAACTTCACACTATATTTTCACAGCACTCAACACGAAATGCCTCCAAAATTCGACAGAATATGGGAAACTGAGTGTTTCAAGACTAGATTTCCTCTGCCTACTCTGCTGCGTGATTGCACAATTGACAGCGTGAAGCTGGTAATAGATAAACCTTTATAAAATAGATGTACCAATTTTTTTTTCAGCTTCACGCTGTATTCCGCACACAGCAAGATAGGCAGAGCGAAGAAATGGAAATATAAGTTTAAGTAAATATTTCATCTCCTCGAGTGGAGATCGAACCCGCAATCGGTTTTACAGTCACAGCTCGTGCCGCTGCGCCACGACTGGCCTCTATTCCTATTATACTACGTATTATAATATATATATAAATCGTAACTGAGCTCTCGTGATGTTGTTGTCATAAAAGAAATGTTTTCCGGTTACTCTGTTTCAAAACGTATAAATAAAATATTACATTGACCTATATAATTCTTCTTGGCCAGCTCCAGTGTGTACCGTCGAGTAATTCTTTGCAGCTCAGCCACCGTGTACTTCCGTGGACTGATTGCTACTCCTGTGTACACATGAGAACGTAATAGTTAAGTATTAAACAATAAATATAATAAATGTTGAACAATATATTAGCTAATATTGATTGAATATGATTATTTTTTACCATTAAATGGAAAAAGTTTATTTTTATAAAGATTTATATCAACTATAACCAGTGTTGGCGCAGGGATACAAAGTGTGACTGTAAAATCGACTGGTTGTGGATTCGATACCCACTCGAGGAAATGAAATATTTATTTACATTTCTGTGCTCTGGTGTCGAGGCAAAGCACGGCGTTGAGTTCCGCCACTCAACACGCAATGCCTCCAGATCTCAACGGAAGGTAAGGAACGGAGTGTGTTAACTCTAGGTTCCCTCTGCCTACCCTGCGGTATGCGGGATACAGCGTGAAGCGTGAAAAAAGCTACCTCTTGTAGAATTAATATCCAACGTATTTATTAAACCTACTGTAAGACGATCAAATTCCAATTATTTTTTTTAATATACCTACACGTCGTATCTAAAACTAAGAAGATATTGTAACTGACTCCCCGACCGAATTTAAATTATATACAGGGTGGAAGTGTCAGCATCACTTTAAATGAAACTACAGTTTTAACTATTCTATATTTTATATTTGGAACAAGTCTATCACTGCATCATATTTATTAGTACCGTGGTAAGTTACGAATTTGAATCGACCGCCGCCGGGTGGCATTTACGACAACTTTTCCTACGCTCGGAAAGTCCTTTAAATTATATATTTATTTTATCATACACCAAGGTAGGTATCGTTATAATATATCATAATGAGGCAAGACGTTCCTAGAAGCATAACACAATTGACTAGCGACACTAGAGAGTAGCTACCCGCAATTTAAATGGCGAATAATGTTAAATATTTTTATTCTTTATTCACTTTTTGTTTTGTCTTATTCTCGGATGACATAAAAAAGTAGAAACATGTTTTATATATAGGTATAACGCTATAATTGTTTAATAAATATTTTATATGACAAATATTACTTCGCTATTTTACAAAAAGAATTGAATCCTAACCTCCTTTAGCTCCTCCAAACGGTACGTTACAACAGGCACATTTGTACGTCATCAACGCCGCCAACGCTTTTACTTCTTCTAGGTTCACTTTGTCGGAAAACCGTATTCCTGAAACCATGAATTTTTGTATTTTTTACATTTTTAAAGTGTTATTCCACACTTAGGAAAGAAAAATACTTTTTAGAAACCATACGGTTACGTCGAAAGAATTGCCGCAGGGGCACGAGTGTGCGATTGTAACCGCTACCGGTTGTGGGTTCCGGTCCCACTCGAGGAAACGAATATTATATTAATATAATACTTTCGATTCTTCGCTCTGGTAACGAGGCAAAGCGTCCGCTACTCAACATACAATGCCTCCAGAACTCAGCGGAAAGTGGGAAACG
The DNA here is from genome assembly GCA_018249695.1 of Heliconius erato demophoon. NCBI lineage: Eukaryota > Metazoa > Arthropoda > Insecta > Lepidoptera > Nymphalidae > Heliconius > Heliconius erato. The sequence goes on from DWQW01005385.1 coordinate 13,919, forward strand.
CGGATTTCAAGGGGTTCAGCCGAGTGTCTTAACACTAGTTTACCAGGTTCTGTAAATATATATGATATAAATATATTAAAAAAAATACACACATGTCCTTTTCAAAAAAAATATATAATTGAAACAAAATTAGCGGAGACTTAGTTTCGGTACTAACAAAATTTCTAAATTTACGTAGTAGGATTCTCTATTAAATACTACAAAATAATAACAGGCTAGTACTAGTTTACTTATACTGATTTTGGTGAATTTATTAGTATTTTTGGATTTCACTACATTCCTTACATACATACCCCCTTTGCACGGCAAGCGGTGCACGCTGTGCTGAGATCGATATCCTTGAACTATTTCATAATCACCATTTTTACGCTGCAGAGGAAATTCAAATTGCAACGAACTGTTGCAGGACCCCATTACCTTTAATATTTGAATTAGCACATGCAAATATTGTATTAGATAACTTAAGCTTTAGGTTAGTTGTAGATGGGTATTTTACTCTATACATACATTTAAAAGATCTAAAGATCAAATCTGACATATTAGGACTCAACGCTGCCAAAAGCTGGCAGCTTTCCTTTCTTTATGTTATAAACCCTGAAAGGTTATCTGCGCATACACCCAACAAAAGTAAGTACTGTCAGGGAATATGAAATTTGGATGATGGTTAGTTTGGCAGTTATTAGGTTTAACCTGCACCTTGCATAAAATAGTACCTAAATTTCGTTAGCTTATTTTTTTATATTTTCGTGGAAACAATATTAGAAATAACGTTATCAATTGCCACATATTTAGAATGGTTTTAACCCCCTGACAGACACCTGTACCTTAATAAGTTATATGCGCTCACGAACTTAAAAGGTATTATTAATATACAGAGTGTTTTTGTCAGCGCCACTTTAAATGAAACCACAGTTTTAATTACTCTATAAAAGCCTAATCCAATAAAAAAATCTCAAAAATGAAAGTAATTTTTTAAAACAAATTAAATAATAAAATAATCGTTGTAAAACAAAACATAGGCATAAACTTATCAAAGGGAAACCGCCGCATAAGCCTCACTCCGAAATCAAATCGTAGGTATTGACGGCAAAGTTCAAAGATGTTTAACCTTTAGTAGTATTTTTTAGTAGTATGTGTTTACGTTATTGGTATCTATGCGTAACTGCGTCACACTAAATACAGGTATGGATAAACATCGTCAAATGAAAAAAAAATCCTACGTCTAAACTGTTGAGGTATCTTGATTATTTTTTTTAGGTATGGGTTTAAAATATTTTACCCTTTATGCTGTTCCCGTAAAAGGAGCGCTGATGCTTCCATCCTGTACATATGTATATAACAATTACGACGGCTCTTAGTCTTATAGCTACTTAAAATTTTAAAAGAAACAGAAATGCTAATTCTTTAATATAACTTAAATAAACAAAAACATTGTATTTGTATATAGTATGTTTGTATATGTATATGTATGTCTTATTAATCTATATCTATATATAAAAGGACTTGTTTATAATAATATTGGTGTCTGTATTTTAATTAAAATTTTAAAACAATATTTAATTTTTTTTTTCTGTTTGTGTCTGTGGGTTTGTTCACAATCATCTCATAATCTCATAATCGAGATTATTTTTGCCCCGAGACCACAGCGAAGAATTGAAAATATAAATTTAAGTAAATATTTCATCTCACCGAGTGGGGATCGAACCCACAACACAACCAGTCGGTTTTACAGTTACACTTTGTGCCGCTGTGCCACGACTGGCCTCTTAACCGATTTAAGTGCGGTTTTTACTATTGGATTCTGGCAAGCGTCTCTTAACACCTAGTATGGGCGTAGGAAGAAGGGAAGCCGGGTGGGCCATGCCCACCCCAGAATAGTCTGGTGCCCACTCAAGATTCATTCAAGAGATTTCAAGATTCATGATCTTGATCGAAGTTTACGCGGGAAAAACTGCGCTTGCCGTGCATGCGTACGTACCGCCTACTTAAATATTTTTCTTTAAATACAACAAATTTTGCGAATACAATGAAATAAATTTCCAATAGACTTAAAGTACTTAATGAGCTTGGCGTGACCCAATGGCACATGCGTGTGACTTTAAGCGCGACGGTTGTGGGTTTGGTTCCCACTTGGGGAAATGAATTAAAATGTATTAGTTAAGTCACTCAATACGCAATGCCTCCAGAAGTTGGCGTTAAGTGGGGAACGGTGTTTCTTAACACTAAGTTCCGTCTGCCTGCTCTGCTGTGAGCGGGATGCAACGTGAATGAAACTGAAATTACTTGAACTGAGCACAGAAATTAAGCTTCTAATATAACGCTGTCAAAAGATATGAGCATTTATATATAATTTTTGCTTCATGTGGTATGTGGTATGATTCGTCGCGTAATCAAAACTTATAGTATACTTCCCGTAGACCTACGGCTAGTATATTTAGGATATATAATATAGATATTTCAGAAAAATAATATAGATATTTCATAGAAAAAAATCATTACAAACTTATATTTGTAGTTTACTTCATACGAAATAAGTGCATATGCCCGCAAATTTTAGTTTGTTAACTTTATTCACCGCATCATCAAAACCTATAAGATATTACCTAATAACAATCCTTAAATTAGTACAGAAACTGCATTAATAACATAGTTTAAAGGTGTATCCTACGTCAAGGGAACCCCTACTTAAAAAGCTTTAGAATACCTATATATTAGTTGATTCAAAAAAGTAACTAATACCTTTAAAATTCCTGCCACTCTTTGCTTTCTTTTCTTTTCAGAAAAATGTGTATGCTTCTTAAGATATTCAAAAAGGGCAGGTTCAATCACTTTAACGGCAAAATGATAAAAATATTCGACCATTCTGTAGAAGCTGGGGTTAGGATCGCTGATCACTTTCTGCAAATGACACGGTATTTCATAGTTTCTTATGCAACTTTTCCTAATTCTCACATTTTTATTAGTTAAAAGTAAGGATTTTGACGAATTCTTAAACATTATTTCAAAATAATATCCAATTCCAACGTATTAATAGAAAATGTCACCAATGCAATGACGGAATGGAAATGTAACAACTAATCTAGTATTTCTTTGACGTTTCAAATATTTACAATTCTATACGGCTCCTTTATTGAAATAAAGAGATATTCAAGCAGGCATAGCTGCTTATCAATAATAGGAAAAAAAATTAAATTAATATTGTACTGTTAAATATGACATTTTCATTTTTATCTGATAAATGTTTTATGGTATTGGTGAGAAGTGGTGTGATGATTGGAAGGTAACAGTTAGTTATTATTGTCTTAATTTTAATACTTTAATTTATTATTTACATTATTATGTTTGACCCCATTGCGGCTCCGTGGGTCGGTGATAACTTAACATTTCATGTAGGGGAAGGGGGGAGCAGGGCATAACGGGGACGCGAGGCACAATGGGGCCATCCATGTACAAATAATAATGTTTACTAGCCTTGTTCTGTATTCGCTTATAATAAAATTTTTTTTTTGCTAGTAATTTTATCCAATCTTAGGGCCCCGTGGACACGTCTTCTTTATGTCCTAATGGACAGGACACCATACCTTCGTGTTTACAGGACACCATAGGCCAATTGTTTTTAACTTAATCCTCTACAAAAGCAGATTTAGAAAAACGAGAACAAGTTAAACGGACTTAGAAGTCTTTAAATCAAAGTGAGTGCTTAAGCAAAACCTCAAAAAACAAAAACCACAGAAAACTCACTACATTGAAAATGTAGACGTGAATAGTGTCCTACATTATGTGTATATTAAATATATTTCGCTTGGATACTTATTTTTATTTTTTGGAGCGTTGATTTCAAAACTATGTAGACGTGAATAGTGTCCTACATTATATGTATATTAAATATATTTCGCTTGGATACTTATTTTTATTTTTTGGAGCGTTGATTTCAAAACTATGTAGACGTGAATAGTGTCCTACATTTTGTGTATATTAAATATATTTCGCTTGGATACTTAT